>SZWC01009836.1:41870-62258 GCA_023375785.1 Penium margaritaceum
GTCAAAATATCCTAGCAGATCTCTGTCATCCATGATGATCTCAAACTGCCACTTCCAGAGTGCAAACCCCTCTCCATCAAACTTGAGGATGGGCGAATGATTCCCTGGTTCCCCTGTCCCTGCCATCCCCACAACTACAACTGCTTCAGCTGCTGCACCTGTTGTTGATGCCGATGAACCTGTGTTTGAGGCCGCTGTAGGCTGTTGGTGAGAAGAGGAAACTGCTTCCCCTGTTACCGTTGGCCGTTGCAAGCAGATGTAGGCTGATGTAGGCTGATGTAGGCTGATGTCAGCTCCCAAGGTAGAAAGGTGCAGATGTGTTGCATTTCCCTCCTGCTGATGTTGCCCTGCAAACAGAGAAGTTGGGTGAGAGCGAAGGCGCTCTCACTGCTTGTGACCTTAGCGGTTGCGTGCGTGAAAATTCCCTAACCAGAGGAGTGGGCCCATAACCCTTTGTTAGCTACTGAGCTAACCAACTCCGGCAGAGAAGCCGCGAAACCAAAAAAGCTCACAAAGGTTTTTACAACTTCTTCCTTTGCAGGTATGTGTCGTGCACCCCAAACTTAATCAGGCATACACTTCACCTTCAAGAGTACTAACGCCTTAGCATTACATCTCAGGAAGAGCTCAAGTCGTCAATACGCAAGAGAGCATCAAGCAAGGGTTGATTGATCAGCATGCAAGACAAGTCCTTTTATAGCTGTCTGTCCAGTCCTAGAACTCAAAAGCACATTCCTGGGAAGTGGCCTGAACCAGCCACGTCACCAATAGACTTGCACTGTGGGCTTGACACATAAGCATCCTAGTGCCAAGGTGACAGACCAACCATGTAGCGTCCAAGAAGCTACGGACTTTCTTTCTTGGAAGCTTCCACAGCAAACACGATATGCATGGGGCCAGGATCGACCTCATGACCTCTCACTTGACCAAAGCAACAAAATGGCCAAGGTAACCATTCACCCACATGGTGTACTCACAGGTCATATCTCACAAGAGACAGAGCATAGTTGAGTCACACTACAATGGATCTAGGGGTCATACCTCCACAAGGGGCAGAGCATTCCTGATCCGTCCTACAACACTGAACAAGGGGCAAAAACATTCAACACTATGGCCATGTAACCCCAGACGGGAGCGGGTCGGCGGTCAGCTTGCTGATCGCACCAGTGCTAGTACGGCGTGGACTAGCGGGGAAGGGATCCTTGGGGAATCTGGTTCCAGACCCACCTCATGGAGGCCATGGCTTCAAAATAGTAGCCATCGGAGAGGCCAGACTGAACGCGCATGGTGCGAACAGCATCGGCCATAGTACGGTTCCACCGCTCGGAGACGCTGTTCTGGACGCGCGTGTAAGGCGGTGACGTCTCATGGTAGATCCTGCGGGAGGCAAGAAAAGTCGTGGTCTCGTCCATGTACTTACCACCGTGATCGGAACAAAAGCGGCAAAGAGATCGACCACATTGATGCTCCGCAAGGACAAGCTAGTCCCGAATGGCAGGAGCGCGTCGCTCTTCTGCCAAAGGCAGAAGACCCAACAGAAGCGAGAGTAGTCGTTTGTGAGGGTGAGGACATAGCGTCCATGCTCGCCAACAAAATCCGTGAGAGGACCCATGACATCGGAATGGACTAGATCTAGAGGTGCGGATGCGCGAGAGAAGGAATGAGGGTATGTGGACCGGTGCATCTTGCCCTGAGCGTAATCAATGCACTCCGTGGGACACGGCAGGGGGAAAGTGTCCGGGTCAAGGCCTTTTCCAAGCTAAGTGTGGAGCATGCTATCCACGACTGGAGAGTAGACATGGCAAAGGTGGCGGTGCAAGAGACGTGTATGGTGCGGAGAGAGCGTGCTGTTGACAAACACATGACATGTGGACGGAGAGGGGACGGAAGGAGAGGAGGACAGACAAGGCACGTGCCACAGGTTGTTACTGGCGGTGGCGTACAAAACGACAATACCGGATGGACACAACGACACAGTGCCAACACCACGCGAGTGCAGAACGACCATACTCATGTAGTCAAGGGTAGTAAAGGATAGGAGGCTGAGCTCCACAGTGGGGACAAAGGGGACATCGGTCACGAAGACATCACCGACAACACCACGAAAACGAACGACGCCGATGCCACGGACGGGTAACACCTGTCCGGAGCCTGTCCAAATGCCGGACGCATCGCCAAAAGGACCAAGCACACTAAAGGCCTCCCGAGAGACCGTCATATGATGCGTGGTCCCGGAGTCGATAATCCAGGTCTCGGTAGGGTCGTGGACCGGAGTCGCCAGATCGCTAACAGTCACGTGGCAGCAAGCAAGAGATGCAGATGCGGTGGAGGGTGGCGCAAACTGAGACTGCCAATCATCAAGCCATGTGACGTCGTCATGGGAGGGGGTAGAGGGGGGCACTGGAGACAATGAGACGGATGAGGAGGTAGGACACGACCGCAGCTCAGTCTCAGTTATGCAGGGAAGAGGAGACAAACAGGAGATGACGTAATTCGCACTTCCCTTGGGGGGAGGGCGAGGCAAGCCGAGCTGGAGTGCGATGAATTGCTTCAGCTGATGCTCACGGGTGGACGGTCCGAGAGTGTAGATGGAGTGCGGAGTGAAAACGTCGGAGTCCAGATAGGGGAAGGACTATACCGGTGATGGGAACGGAGGAGCCGATGGCTGTGGATGATGCTGCTACGGAGCTAGCGTCGGCGGGACCGGTGCGGATGTCGGAGTGGAACTGCTAGGCAGAGTCGAGGCATCAGGGGCGGTGACTCCTACGGCGGCAGAGGCAAGACGACGCTCACGCTAGCGACGCATACTGGCGATGACGCGCGCCTCATCCGTCAGTATAGGGCAAGTGCTCCACCCGTGACCTGGCTGGCCACAGTTCTGACAGACTGAACCACCACCACTAGACCCAGTCGGCTGCTGCTACTGCTACTGAGGACCCTTTCCCTTCTTGCGCTTGCACTTCTTCTTCGCCGACGCCGACGACAAGGAGCTAGTGGATACAGCTACTGCGAGGGAAATGACGGCCATGGAGGCAACTGCAAGAGAGGCAAGGGCCTCTGTGCGCTGGATTCGAGACTCCACACGAGCTTCCTCAATCCTGAGGAGGAGCTCGTATGCCCAAGGCATGAGGGTGTCCTGGGCCACCATGGTGGAAAGGACGTTCAGGGAGTAATGAACGAAGGCGTCGGCATACAAATTGGTGGCACCGCGCTTGAAGGTAAGAAGCGTGGCCAGAGGGGTCGGAGCAGAGGAGCCCAGGGGACGGAGGATTTCCTCAGCCCGCTACGAGTAGGAGGTGAATGTCTAGGTCTTCTCCATGTGCAGGAAGTTGAACTCCCGCAACAGGCGGCTGGTTTGAGCCTCGCTGGATAGGCGATGGGGACGGTTGAGGATGTGCCATGCGGCCGCAATGTCTGGTGTCCCGCCGGAATTGAAGTCTCTGAGGTAGGGCTCTAGGGAAGGCGTGAAGCCGGNTTGGTGGCACCGCGCTTGAAGGTAAGAAGCGTGGCCAGAGGGGTCGGAGCAGAGGAGCCCAGGGGACGGAGGATTTCCTCAGCCCGCTACGAGTAGGAGGTGAATGTCTAGGTCTTCTCCATGTGCAGGAAGTTGAACTCCCGCAACAGGCGGCTGGTTTGAGCCTCGCTGGATAGGCGATGGGGACGGTTGAGGATGTGCCATGCGGCCGCAATGTCTGGTGTCCCGCCGGAATTGAAGTCTCTGAGGTAGGGCTCTAGGGAAGGCGTGAATCCGGAGAAGCGACTGGAACGAGGGCACACACAGCTTAACCAACTTCATACAACTGGTCGGCCTGGGTGGAGTCACCCGGAAGGGTGTAGTACGCCCACAAGCCCTCACCCTGTGCCTAGATGTGGAAACTGAGTTCCCAGCTCTAGAACTGTTCGCCGGCTTGAAGCGGCGGGGACGGGGTCTCAAACTCCTTTGACATGCGGCCGGCACCCAGAGTGGGGCCAAGGACAGAAGTCACTATATGCCGCTGGCGCTGAGTCTGCTGCTACGCCAAGTAATGCGTGGTAGTAGACACAGCGGGGCTGGTGTCTCCACGTAGAAGAAAGGGTGGTAAAGCACCGGTGTGAGTTTGTGATGCCAATGGCTATAGTGTTGTAAGTTGTTACGTCACTGCAGCAAGCTGCTGCTTAATGGCAGCTAGGGGGTTGGAGGCGCCGCCGACGGAGCCTGTAGACAACTGCTGCTGCTGTTGCTACTACTGCTGCTGCAAGAAATGGGGGCTGGGGGTCCCCCCAACAAAGGAGGACCCCTCCCCACTGGGGCTGTTAGCCATGGTGGGTTATGTTGCCCCTCCCTTATTTTTCCTTTTGTGTGCGATTGGTGTTAGCAGTGACGTCAGCTTGGAACGGCTGACGTCAGCAGCTGCTACTTTGTATCTGCAGAGTTGTTGCTGTAGAAGTGTTTCCCACCTTTTTTGTTGATGATGTCAGCAGTGATGTCAGCTAAGGACTGCTGACATCAGCAGCTGCCGTTGCTGAAGCCGCTGCTGTGGCAATTGCGGGGCAGTTGCTGTTGTTGCTGTAGTTACTGTTGTTGTTGCCGTTGCTGCTGCTGCAACTGCTACTGACCTGCTGTTGTAGCAGCTCCTATGGCTGTTGCTGCTGCGGCGGCATTGGTGCAGCAGCGGCTGCTGTAGCTGCTGCAGTTTATGCTACTACGGCTGCTACTGCTGCTGCTGCAGCTGCTACTACGGCTGCTGTTGTAGCAGCCATTGCTACTGCTGATGCTGCTATTGTTGCTGCCGCTACTGTTGCCACTACTACTAAGCTACTACGTGCTGCTAGCCGCTGCAGCGAGGTGGGGTTTTTTTCTGTTTTTTTTTCTTTCGTCTTCTTCTTCTTCGCTCGCCACAACAGGCTCAATGCTTGCTATGAGCAGCCAGTTGCGAGCAGCGAGCTTGCTGCTCGCTACTGCCACCTTGCTCCTCGCTGCGAGCAGCGAGCTCGCTCCCAGCAGCTCGCTACTCGTTGCGAGCAGCGGGCTGCATGCAGCTGCAGCTACTGTTGCTGCTAGCCACCGCTGCAGCCGCTGCTGCTAGCTGTTGCTAGTCGCTGCCGGCTGCTGCTCGCTGCTACTGCTATTTCTGCTGGCTGCTGCTGCTTGCTGCTGGTGCTGCTTACTGCTGCGCGCTGTTACTGCTGCTGCGAGCTGCTACTGCTGCCGGCTGTTGCTGCTGCGCACAGTTGCTGCTGGCAAGTGTTGCCACTGCTCGCTGCTGCTGCTCCAAGTTGCTGCTGCTATAGGCTGCTGCTATCAGTCACTACACCTGGATGACGTTGCCACGTGCAGCGTCGCCGACAGGAGCCTGATACCGCCTGCTGCTTACCTCCTCGCGTCACGCGTGGGGATCAGTACTACCGGAAAAAATCCGGCAGCATTTCCCCTGGCCCAGTGGTCATGGGAAAAATTCCGACGCTGCCACCAGGCAGGTCAATGCTGTCGGAAAACATCCGGCAGGATTTCCCCTGCACTTGCACGTATGGGGGTCTGTCGGCGTAGTCAGACACCTGTACGCGAGTCGTCTGCTGCTGCTGCTACACTCTATATCTGATACCAAGAAGGAAAACCTAGGAGGCGGGTTGGAGCAGCAATGGTGTTGATGTAGCGTGCGGGCTTCCACGCTCGTTGGTTAAGTCTGCTGTCCCCTTAGTCGGCCGTTTTAGAGTCAAAGTCTGTATGCTCTGGGTTTGTTACTCATAAACGTGCGTGCCAGTGTTAGCGCGAGAAAGCACCTGAAAACTGAAAGTGACTCATTAGGAATCAAGAATGAGCGACAATAGGAGACTCCTCCAAGTTCTAGCTCCCCCCTAGCTCTGTAGAGCTTGTTACTCAACTAACAAGCCAATCAGAAAATAGACCTATTTTCTGGCATGCAGGGTTTTCTCGGTGAGCCCTGCCAGACGGCCGACAACCCAAAATCCGGGTATTGTCCGTTTTGCCTGAAAACTTGACCATACCGTAATACGGACGCTGCAAACACAGTCGTGCGGTCAGAAACATCTAGAAAAATAGCAGCAAAGAATTATGACTGCCCGAACCGAGGTAGTGCCTACGATGGTCCATGATGCCAAATAGTGCCACACAACATCAGACATGGACCCTACGCAGAGCATGACGCTGCAGATGCAATGGTACATTCAGATCCATCGCCTGTCGCATGTAGACAGTATCTGCGGTGGCAGTAACCATAAGTAGCTGGAAACACTAAGCAACAAGTTGGGGCAGCAGCATTGTTGATGTAGCGTGTTGGCTTCCATGCTCGTTGCTTAGTCTAGTGCCCCCTTAGTCCGCTGCTCTAGATACTAAGTCTTGTTACTCAAAAGTGTGTGCGCCAGTGTTAGCGCCAGAAAGCAACTGAAAACTGGAAGTAACTGGTTAGGAGTGCAGAATGAACAACAATGGGAGACCCCTCCAAGTTCTAGCTCCCCCCCCAGCTCAGTAGAGCTTGTTACTCAGCTGACCAGCAAATCAGAAAAAAACACTAGACCTATTTTCTGACAGGCAGGGTTTTCTTGGTGAGCCCTGCCAGACGCCCGACAGTCCAAAACCCGGGCGTCGTCAGTTTTGCCTGAAAACTGGACAATACCATAATACCAACGCTGCAAACGCAGTCGTGTGGACAGAAACAGCTAGAAAAATAGTAGCAAAGAGTTATGACTGCCCGAACCCAGGCAGTGCCTACGGTGGTCCATTGTGCTAAACAGTGCCACGCAGCATGAAACATGGACCCTAGGCAGAGTCTAACGTTGCAGAAACAATGGCACAGTCAGATCCAACACAACAAGCACGCAGACAGCCTTTGCGGACAGTGACCGTCGGTGGCTCGACCGCCAAGGAGGCCTGCCGATGGAGCTGAGCACGTTCACGCAGGAAGGATGCTCCAACGAACAGTGTGTAGGCCTTAGCGTGCGTTGGCTTTACCAGACGACACTCGAGCGGCGTCTAGTCTCGCCGTCAGTCATCTGCACGTTGATGTACACAAGCCGGGAGGACACACCACAGCACAATGAGATATGCAGAAAAACCAACACTCCCCCATGACTCAGAGATGCAGTGCACATGGTTGGGTAGCGTCACATGCAACAGCTAAGCTCCCCCAGGGGACATAGAGACGTAGGCGAGGACAAAGAGTACAACTCACGAACACACACCGATTGAACTCACAGCCTTCTTGAATGAGTCGCGCTTCACTGCCTTGGTCAAGAGGTCAGCCTGCAGTTGTGCTGTCTCAACCCACACAATGCTCATGCTGCCGTCATGCACCAACGAACGCACATAGTGATACTCAACATTGATGTGCTTTGTGCGTGTGTGATGCACACCGTCATTGTCGGTGATGGCCATGGCACTCTCATTGTCGCAGTGTAACGTGATGGATGCAATAGACTGACACAAGTCGGACAACAGACGACGCAGCCACACGCTCTCACATGCGCCTGAACCAAGGGCTACGTATTCAGCCTCAACAGTGTTTCATGCAATGCACCTCTGCTTGCCACTGTGCCAGGACACTGTCATTCCGCCAATCAGAAAGATCCATCTTGTGCAGCTCTTACCGTCCATACTGCAGGCCCAGTCACTATCGATGTAGCCCACCGCGATAACAGACGGCTGTTGGCGGAACATGAGACCTTGCCGTGGAGTCGTGACGACATAGCGCACTACTCGGATCGCGACCTCAAAGTGGAGGTGACGCGGTTCCTGAGAAAACTGAGCCAGGAGATTGACGGCAAACACGATGTCTGGACGCGTCGTCGTCGCCAGGAACATCAGTGACCCGATGACGCGTAAATACGCAGTCACGTCTACCGGCTCGCCCACCACGGCTGGATCAGAGCTCTTGAGCATCGCCTGACTGTTGGGAGACATGGGTGAGGATGCTCTCGGCACAAGGGGCAGGTCCTTAGCGAAGCGCCCGGATAGGGTATGGACGTAGGCAACCTGATGGACATGCGGTATGCCCGCGGAGCGATCATGCTCAAGCTCCATGCCCAGAAAGACTCGCGCTGGCCCGAGGTCCTTCATCTGGTAGGCAACGTGCAGCAAGTCCTTGACCGGCTGGATGGCAGCTGCACCCGATGATGCGATGAGCAGGTCGTTGACATAGACCAAGACGGCGACGAGTGTCTGACCTCGCGGGCTGATGAATAGCACGGGATCGGCAGAGCTGCGAAGGATGCCGCCGCTAAGAAGCATACGACTGATCTCCTGGTTCCAACAGCGTGGTGACTACTTCAAGCCATAGAGGGCTTTCCGCAGCCTCCAGACCTTGCCAAAGCCATCGTCGAAGCCTGGAGGATGCATCATGTACAGCTCCTCGCCCTCCAGAATCCATGGAGGAAGGCGTTGCTCACATCCATTTGATGCAGTTCCCACCCATGCTGGGCAACCAGGCTGAACAACACCCGGCTGGTGGAGAACCAATCGACCAGGGCAAAGATCTGGTCATAGTCGATCCCAGGGACCTCAGCAAACCCCTTGGCCGTGAGACGGGCCTTGTACTTGTCTAGTGACCTGTCTGGCTTCCACTTCCGCCTGAGAACCCACCTAACGCTGATGGCCTTGCGGCCCGGGGGAAGGTGGATAAGCTCGTAGACGTGATGTTGCCGAATGGCAGCTAGCTCGTCAGCACATGCAGCTTCCCTGTGATCGGCCTCGGGAGACGCCCGAGCCTCACACAGGATGGCTGGGTCCTCTGGTCGCTCAGTGGGACGGGCAGTGAGGGCATGCGCGTCCCGTGCCCCTGATGGCATCCATGTGAGTGTGCCCGTAATGGCATACCGGTGTTCCTCACGGAGCAAGGCGTAGCCCAAAGATGACCCTGGATGTAGGTCGGCGATGACTGATAGTGTGGCCAAACCGAGTGCCTTGGTGCCAGGGTCCCCACTCACGACTGTGGGAGTGGATCCACATCTCTGTGGGAGTGGATCCGCATCCCCCCCAGGTCTGACATGAGGTGAGGATCCTCGTGAAATGACAGGAGGTTGTGGGGTGAGAGGACGTGCGGAGGTGGCCTGAGTACCAACTGTCGGCCTGGGTCTGAGGCTCCCGCCCGGACCACGTGTGTAGCGTGCCGATACAGACGGGGCAGCCGGTTCTGAGGAACTGACAGACGCAAATGGGGCAGCCGGCCCTGAGGGGCTGGCAGACACGGGCGGGGGAGCTGGTCCTGAGGGGCTGGCAGACTCGGATGGGGCAGCCGGCTCTGAGGGACTGGCGGACACAGACGGGACAGCCGGCCTTGAGGGACTGGCAGACACGGACGGGACAGCCGGCTCGAAGGGGCTGGCGGGCACGGACGGGTCAACCAGCCTTGAGGGGCTGGCGGGCACGGACAAGGATGCCGGCCCTGCGGGACTGGCAGACACGGACGGTGCAGCCGGTCCTGAGGGGTTGGCGGACACGGATGGGGCAGTCTGTGAAGGTGGGCCCACGAGCGCAGACGATGGAACGCCTAGACGTAGTAGGAAGGAGGATAGACCCACCACTCCTCCATGCAACGGGAGGAACATCGACGCGTCGGAGCAAACGAGGTCACAGGGAAACATGTTTCAAAGAAGAGGGCATCGCGGGACTCGACGATGCAGTGTCGAGTGGGATCCCAAAAATGCCACGCCTTCGACTGACGAGAGACACTGAGGAAGGTGCACGGGCAACCGCGAGGCTCGAGCTTACCACCCTGGTACGGGGCAGGCAACCACACGATGGCTACGCAGCCCCAGACATGAGCTGGACGCAAGTCGACACGTTCACCACACAAATGCTGGTATGGGGTGGACAGATGAGGAATGGGTCGAGGGGGAATCCGATTCCAGACCCACGTCATGTAGGTCATGGCCTCGAAGTACAAGCCATCAGAGATGTCGGATTCGACGCGCATGGTGCGGACGACATCGGCCATGG
The DNA here is from genome assembly GCA_023375785.1 of Penium margaritaceum. Lineage (NCBI taxonomy): Eukaryota > Viridiplantae > Streptophyta > Zygnematophyceae > Desmidiales > Peniaceae > Penium > Penium margaritaceum. Next base: position 51,802 of record SZWC01009836.1, read on the forward strand.
TGCGGTTCCACCGCTCAGAGACGCCATTCGGGACTGGCATGTAAGGCGCCGACGTCTCATGATGGACCCCACGGGAGGCAAGGAAAAGAGTGGTCTCCCCCATAAACTCATCCCCACAATCAGAGCGGAAGCGGCGAAGAGAGCGACCACTCTCGCGTTCAGTACGGACAAGCCAGTCTGGTGGGAGTGACCTCGCTTTTCTGCCGCAGGCAGAAGACCCAACGATAGCGAGAGTAGTCATCCGTAAGGGTCAGAACGTAACAACCATGCTCACGGAAAAACTCTGTCGGGAGAGGACCCATGACATCAGAGTGAATGAGGTCGAGTGGGGCGGACGCTCGAGAGGCAGAGAGGGGGTAGGTGGAGCGGTGCATCTTTCCTTGAGCGCAATCGATGCACTCAGTGGAACACGACAGAGGAAAGGAGGCTGAGTCAAGATCCGTGGCTGGCTGTGTGCGAAGCATGCTGTCAACATCGGCATGGTGGATGTGACAGAGGCGGTGATGCAGGAGACGTGTGTGCTGCAGAGACAATGTGCTGGTGACAAAAAAGTGGCCAGTGTCAGTCGACTAAGAGGAGACAGAGGTGGGAGCAGAAAGGCGCGGTACATGCCACAAGTTGATGCGCGTGGTGGCATGCAGAACAACACAACCAGACAGATGTAACGACATAGTGCCCACCCCACGTGAATGCAGAACATCCATGCTCATGCGATCAAGGGAGGTGACAGACAGGAGGCTGAGCTCAAGGCCAGGAAGGAAGAGAACATCAGTCAAGAATACATCACCCGCTGGATCACGGAAACAAACGACGTCGACACCACAAATGGGCAAGACCTGGCCAGATCCCGTCCGAACCCCGGTGATATCGATGACTGTACTAAGAACACTGAAGGCCTCACGCGAGGCCGACATGTGATGCGTGGCCTCGGAGTCGATGATCCATGTTTCTGACGGATCCTGGACCGGTGGGACCAGGTCGCTAACAGTCACATGGCAATGGGCGAGCGACGCTGACGAAGTGGACGGAGGTGCAAACCGCAAGTGCCAGTAATCTAGCCAGGCGACATCGTGTTGAAGAGGAGTAGGAGAAGAGGGCAGGGTAGAGGACGGGACGGACGAATATACAGGACATAATCGCAACACTGACTCTATCATGTACGGCGGGGAGGGACTAGCGACTACGCAACTCATACTTCCCTCGAGAGGAGGGCGAGGAAGGCCGAGGTGGAAGGCGATGAACTGCTCTAGCTGGCGCTCGCGGACGAAGGGTCCGATGGAGTAGACCGACTACGGTGTGATGGTGCCGGAGTCCGGGAAAGGAAAGGAAGGAGCCGGGGATGGAGCAGCGGGTGCGGACGGCTGTGGAGGAAGCTAAGATGAGGCCGTCACAAGTGGCGCGGATGCGACAGGAGCAACGACGGTCACGGCGCTGGTGGCAAGGCACCGCTCACGCTGGCGACGCATGGTGGCCATGACACGAGCCTCTTCAGTCGGGAGCGAACACGTGTACCACCTGTGTCCTGACAGGCCACAGGTGTGGCAGACGAGGTTGGCGCTGCCTGATCCGCTGGTCTGTTGCTAAGTCCCTTTGCCCTTCTTGCCCTTCTTCTTCTTCTTGCCGGATGACATGGCACCGGAAGATGCTGCAGCTACTGGGGCGGTGACAGTCACTGAAGCGACGGCAGGAGAGGCAACGGCAGGGGAGGCGAGGGACTCCGTAAGATGGATGTGCGACTCCTGATGAGCTTCCTTGATGCGGAGGAAAAGCTTGTACGCCCAGACCATAAGAGTACCCTGGACAGCCATCGCGGGGAGAACGTCCTAGGAGTAGTGGACGAAGACGTCACAGAAGGAGTTTGTGGCACCGCGCTTGATGGTCAAGAGCACAGAGAGGGGGGTGGCATGGCGTCTCCGAGGCGGCGGAGTAGGACTTCTACACGCTGCCAGTAGGAGGTGGCCGTCTCGGTCTCCCTCATGCAAAGGGAGTTAAACTCTCGGAGCAGGCGGCTGGTCTCAGCATCACTAGACAAGCGATGAGGGCTTGTGAGGCTACTGCTGGGTCAGGGAGGGCTCTAGTGGTGAGGTCGCCGAGGAAGGGCTCAAGGGCGAGGCGTGTGGCTGGAGGGGCGACAGGGACGAGAGCATGCACAACGCGACCGGAGTCGTAGACCTGGTCGGCCTGGGTAGAGTCAAAGGGCAGGACATAGTAGGGCCAAAGGTCCTCACCCTGTGCCCAAATCCGGAAGCTGAGTTCCCAGCTCCGAAACTGGTCGCCAGCCTGAAGCGATGGCGGTGGGGTTTTGAAGTCCTTTGGCCGGCGGCCGGCACCCAAAGTGGGGCCTAGGACTGATGTCACCGTTTGTTGTTGACGTATGGTGTGTTGCTGTGTGAGGTATTGCGTGGCTAAGAAAATTGCAGGACTTGCGGATCCTTGCGAGGCGAATGTCGCTTGCTGACGTTGGTGCGGCTACTATGGAGGCAGTTACTGTTGTAGCGGTGGCGTCTACTGATGCTACTACTGTAGTTACTAATGCTGCTACGGCGGTGGTAGCTACTGATGCTGCTGATGCATCTATTGCGGTGGCGGGGGTGGCGGTAGCTATAGTGCCGCTAGTTGCTGTGTCAACGTTGCGAGCTGCTGGTGCAGAGCGGCGAGCGGATCTGTTGAGTCACAAAAAATGACGACAGAGTCTGCAGGGTGTTGCTACTGATGTTGTTGCTGCTGCTATTGTTCCTTTTGCTGCTGTTGCTCCTATTATTGCTGCTGCTGCTACTGCTCTTGTTGTTGTTGCTGCTGCTGCTGTTACTATTGCTGCAACTACTATAGGAAATGGGGACGAGGAGTCCCCCAACCAAAGGAGGACCCCTCCCCACTAGGGCTAGTGGCCATTGTTGCCAGGCCCCCTTTGTTTTACCCTCCTTTGTGTTTTTTTTCTTTTGTGTTGCTCATGTCAGTTGTGGCATTAGCAGTGTTGTCAGCCTGAGATGGTTCACTTCAGCAAGTGCTACTGAGTATCTAAAGGGTTCCTGGTTTTCTGTTGATGACGTCAGTAGTGACGTCAGCAATGACGTCAGCTAAAAGGTTGCTGACGTCAATAGTGGCTGTTGCTGAAGTCACTGCTGCGTCCGCCACAGGGTCAACTGGAGTTACTGCAACTGCATCTACTGCTGCTACTGCTATTATTGTTGCTGCTGCTGTTGCTACTACTGTTGGTGCTGGTTTGCTAGTGCAACTACAACTACTACCGCTACTGCTGCTACGGCTGTTGGGGCTACTGCTACTACTGCTGCTCTCGGTTTTCTGCTGTAGCTGCTGTTATTGTTGCTATTGCTAACGTTGCTACTGCTGCTGCTGCTGTGATGGCAGCTGCAGCAGCCGCTGCTGCTGCTGCTGCTGCTGGGTTGTCGTAGTTGTTGCAGCGGCCGTGATGGCAGCAGGAGCAGGTGTAATAGCACCTGTGGGGTGGAGGTTTTTTTTCCATTATTTTTTTTCTCTGGATGCACAACGAGCTCGCTGCTCGCTACGAGCAGTGAGCAGCGAGCTTGCTGCTCATTGCTCGTAGCGAGCAGCGAGCTCGCGGCTCGCTGCCCGCAGCCTGCTGCGGGCCGCGAGCAGGAAGCCCGCTGCTCGCAACTCATTTGAGCAACGGGCTGTGAGCAGCTGCAGCTGCAGCCACTGCTGTTGCGAGCTACATCTGTTGTTGTAGCGGGCTGCGGCTAGCTGTTGCTGCAACTGATGCTACTGCTTGCTACAGGCTGCTGCTGGTTGCTGCTCGCCACTATTGCTGCTGCAGCCGGCTGCTGCTCGTTGTAGGGTATTGCACGCTGCTACCGTTGCTACCGCCGGCTGCTGCTACTGCTTGCTACTACGGGCTGCTGCTGCTGCTAGCTATCACGAGCTGCTGATGCTGCCAGCTTCTGCTGCTGAGCACTGCTATTGCTGGCTGCTGCTGCCACTACTCGCTGCTGCTACAAGCTGTTGCCGCTGCTGCTACTTGCAGCACGATCACCCGTGGTCGACGTGCGTCGTCTTTGCGGTGCTTGACGTTGCTGGCCGCTCACCTCCTCGCGTCACGCGGGGGGGGTCAGTGCTGCCAAAAACATTTGGCAGCATTTCCCCTAGCCCAATGGCCGTGGGGAATATTTTGATGCTGCCACCATGCTGGTCAATGCTGCCGGAACAAATCCGGCAGCATTTCCCCTGCACTGGCGCGTATGGAGGTCCGCCGGCGTTGTCTGGCACATGTACGCCTGTCTTCTGCCCTTTCTGCTACGCTCTGGCTCTGATACTAAGCAGGAAACACTAAGTAGCAAGTTGGGGCAACGGCGTTGTTGATGCACCGTGCTCGCTTCCACACTCGTTGCTTAGTCTGCTGCCCCCTTACTCCACTGCTCTAGAGACTAATTCTCGATGCTCTGTGTTTGTTACTCAAAAGTACGCGCGCCAGTGTTAGCGCCAGAAAGCAGCTGAAAACTGGAAGTACCTGGTGAGGAGTGAAGAATGAACAACAATGGGAGACCTCTCCAAGTTCTAGCTCCCCCCAGCTCTTGAGAGCTTGTTACTCAACTAACCAGCTAATTAGAAAATAGGATAAATCGATGAAATAAACCTCGTTACGGCTTTGTCCTCATACGAGATGTCGTGCTCCTATTCTCTTTGAAAATCCGAACCTACCTGGTTCCTGGCCTATCGGAGACGCAAACCTGGCTGCGGTGGTCGACGTTTCATGCCTACCTGAACGGCTGGGCGGGTTGTTTTGACGCCCGGATGATCAAGGCCGCCTGCACTTTAGAATGTCTCGAAATATTTGTTTCGGCGTCACTGGCCTCGCTAGCTTTGAGATACTGACGATGGTTTGTGCTTATGATCTGTTTTGTCTTGCATTATCGATGGCACAAATCCTGCGTGAGCTTAATGTGAAGAAACACGAGAAAACATTGCTTTCACAATTTCCTGACCGCTCGCAATGTTGCCGTCAGGGCGGCCTACACCATGAGGCTTTCACGCCAGGTCGGATTAATCTACTAACTAGATGGGCCGGCAAATGAAAGTTCGGTCATCGCTGGCCGTCACATATTTCGGATGTGGTTTTTTCGAACAGGAGCTTCCCATACCCACCCTTCCTCGATGTCGCCGAATGTCGTGGCGGCCGGTCAAGTCGTCGCCTCGCAGAAGTTTGTCCTAGAAAATAGCACTAGACCTATTTTCTGGCAGGCAGGGGTTTCTCGGTGAGCCCTGCCAGACGGTCGACAACCCAAAACCCAGGCGCAGTCCGTTTTACCTTAAAACTGGACCATACCATAATAATGACGCTACGAACGCAGTGGTGTGGTCAGAAACAGCTAGAAAAATAGTAGCGAAGAGTTATGACTGCCCGAACCCAGGCAGTGCCTACGGTGGTCCATTGTGCTAAACAGTGCCACGCAGCATGAAAACTGGACCCTAGGCAGAGCACAACGCTGCAGACACAATGGCACAGTCGAATCTAGCGATGCATGCAGGCAGACAACCTCTTGTTATGATTTGTGACGTTTTTGTATAGTCTACTGTGACCACTCGGCCGTGTCCATACTCGTGCAGATCCCTAAGGCGGGCCCTGGTGACGTCGGTGCGACGACAGGCGGCGGACTACCAGCTTGGAGCTGGCCGACTACCGTTCCAGAGCCCCGGACACTGCCGGGACTCCCTGTTGTTTTTCTGCAGCCTGCAGGAGTCTTTTCGGCGGACTGGCCATGAGCCCGATTTGCATGTTTTTGCATTTCTTTTCCACCGTCGGATGATAGATGCATGCATGTGACCAGTTGCAACGTCCGTCTTGTGATCATGCACGTCTAGGTTCAGACGGCGTAGCATTCTGACATGTGTGCGCAGAGTTATGGCCAAAATAGTGGTTTGGGCCAGTTTTAGGACAGCGCTTGGACCGCCGCGTGCGACACTTGCTCTGCGTCGCGGCAGGTATTTAGGCCATGGACCTGTCATTTGTTCACACTCTCTGCAAATGCTATTGAAGCATACAGACACTTTGCCTTGTGTCCCCTAGCCAAACCGTTGCCGTTGTGTGCACGACTTGTGACTGTCGACACCGTCTAATCAGGCACTGACGCCTGGTGAACGGGAGTGTCGCTAGGAAGCTTCCTTGCATCTTGTCATGGTATCAGAGCAGTGAGACAGTTCTCACTGAGCTGCACAGCAGAGACACAGCAGAGCAGCAGCAGTGAGAGTCACCGCTGCAGCAGATCCACTTGGGCCTGTCGAAGACAACCGGTCGCCGTCAACGCAACCTACACCCATCACGTGAGACCGTAGCAGCGGCGTTGCCACCGTGCCCGTAGCAACATAGCAACAGAGCAGAAGCAGCAGCAGCAGCGGCAGCAGCAGCGCCGTAGCAGCAGCTACAGCAGCGCGTGGCAGCTGCAACGAGTGCAGCCGCCGCCCGTAGCCACAACGGCGGCCGCGGCAACAGTAGCGCAGCGGCGGCAGCGGCGGCAGCAGCAGAGCAGCAGCAGCGGCAGCAACAGCAGCGTAGCAGCAGCAGCGGTAGCCGCGGCGGCAATAGCAGAGCAGCAGTAGCGACAGCAATAGCAACGTAGCAGCAGCAGCAGCAGCGCGCAGCCGCGGCAGCGAGCAACAACCGCAGTGCACAGTAGCAGCAGCAGCATTGAGCAGCCGCTGCTACCACTGCTGCGCATGCAGCCACGCAGCTGCTGCTACAGCTGACAGGCAGCTGCAGCAGCAGCAGAGCGGAAGTTGCTGCGCAGCCTCCGTGCAGTTTTCGTGCAACCGCCGCGGAGCGGCTACACGCTCGCGCAGAACCGCGAGAGAGAGAAAAAAAACAACAAAATAAAGGAAAAGGGAGGAGTCAAGCTGACGTCAGCATTTTTGCTTGCTGACGTCATCAGGTCGTGCTGACGTCAGCACCATTCTTAGCCAATTTTTTGGCCGGACAGTCAAAAATTACCAGCATCTCAACTCCTCAAGAAACGCTGACGCTTTTGAAATCCGACAAACCTAACCTGTCGATCCATACTGAGAGGCGACATGAACTCGTCTGACAACAAGGGGAAGGGGACAGGTGATCCCTCCTCCTCCTCTTCTGGGGTCCTGAGTTCACGCTCGCAGGCCACTGAGGACCTGCGGAGCCTGCAGGTTGAGATGCGTCGCCTACAACGGGAGCAGACTGATGCCATCCGTATGCTGACTGAGCTTCTGCGTGCCCAGTCCACGGTCCCATGGCAGGTTTCCGAGGGAGCTGCCGGCGTCGCGGTTTCTACACAGCAGTCGGCTCAGGCACCCGTGACAGGAGCTCGACCTGACCCACCACCTTCTGACCTCCTGGATGATGATCCATTCATGCTAGGCATGACAGACGACTCCCCGGATCATGAGATTCGAGTTCTTCAGGAATGCCTAAGTCAGCTACAAACGGGCACCAGATGTCCTCGGTTTCCTACGGTACGATCGTCACCTGACTATCCCGGTGACTATCCCCTTCTAGGAGTCTTCCCCGTCCCTCGTCCTCCTCGGCCTGCGGTTGCTCTCCCCACGGAGCGGCAACCCAATGACTTTGAGACACCACCTCCACGGTACATCAATGAGGACGGCTTCGACTGCTGGGAGATCCTCTTTCAGGTTTGGGCTACTTTAGAGGGTGTGTGGCCCTACTACCACAGCCCGTATCAGCCTACAGACCCAGCACAGGTACTGATAGCAGCCAGGGCGATGCACGGACTCCTCTATGCCATGCCACGCGAGACCGTCGTCGATTTTCGCCCCTTCCTTGGCGAGCCCGGCACAAGCACCGGCGCCGATCCACGCGGAGATTGGGATCTGGCCTTATCCCTGTTGGCCGCAGAGACTCACGCCACCCGTGCAGCACACATTCGTGCCTTCCACTCTCTCCGTCAGGGGCCTGCAGAGCCTGCAGCCAATTACTGGCGATGCGCCATGCACATCTACATGCGCCTTGGGACCTCAGGAGGCACACAGCTGTGGGCGCTTCGTACGATGATACTCGGAGTTCGCCTTGAGTACACTCACATCTTCACACGGTACAGCGACGCTGTCCTGGAGCCCTTTTCAGCCACTCTAAACCTTCTCCCTTGCTCTTCCTCCAGGTAACTTCAGCCCGCAAGGCAGCCGTGGCCCATCAGGAGACTTCCCTTGCTGTAATAGTTATCGCATGACCACTGTTATGGGAGCCGCCGGTCGAGGCGGTGATTACGTCATCACGCTGAGGTCAGATGCATGCTTTGATGCTCCCATTGTATTCTACGTGAAAAACCGTGCGAAATCGACCCAAGAACCGGGTCATTCGGTGCAGGGACGAGAAAGATACGGCCGTGCAAAGGTGGGAGGCGCCCCTCCAGAAAACAGGAGACGTACCGGTTCGACCCCAAGCACGGCGGAGCGACTTTCTCGCCCACTGCAGCCAAAGCGCCCCTGGATGGACGCTTAGCCAATGAGGCAAGGTTCATTGGGGTCCATGGGCGCTTCGGGATGGCGGCTGGAGCTGCATTCGCAAGCAAGGGCGCTTCGGGCGGCCGTGACCACCGCTGGCGGTGCTGCCAGCGGCCGTCACGCGTGGAGCACTCAAACGGCCATAACTTAGCCGTTTCTTCACGGATTGAGGCATTCTTTGGTGCGTTGGAAAGCTCTTGATGCGTACTACATGATGCATGTGTTATTTGCATGACTGCGCCTCGATAGAGGGCTTCAAGGCGCTGAGTAGATTTCGGCTGGCTCATAGGGACTGGTACATAAGGAAGCCTAGGGGTGTTCTAGGCATGCCAATCTTACCCAGAGACTCTGTACATTGCATTGTACTGATCTATCAAGTCTAAGGATTCATTCCTTGCCCAACTCTCCTTGTTCTCCAAGCATCACCTTGCACATGTCCATTCGATCCTACAAGTCTTCCGCAGCGCACCTTGGTGCAAACGCCACCGGGAGAGTCGCACAGCGGGAACCTCGGTCACTAGCCGCGGTCTTGCTGCTAGGAGAGGGTCGTGCGACATCTCAAGGGTTGGCCCACACACCAAGGGGTCAAGGGTTGGGAGGTTTATTCCAAGGGCTCGGCGTGTGACCGTCACGCCGGGCGCCCCTCGGTTCACATTTGGTATCAGAGCGCGTGGACGTTCGCTCGGCTTTGCGCGGACCCAAGGGAGGCAGCAGATCTGCCACAACTGCGTTTGGCCATAATTTTTTCGTCACAACCGGAACCATGGCGCTAGCGGCATACGACCAGGCCTACCTCATGGAGGAGATCCGGCGTGCTCTTGACGAGTTGCGTCAAGAGAACCAGCAGCTGCGTGCGGAGGTTGAGGCGAGGTACGTCGGCCAAGGGAGCAGTGCGTTAGGGGGTGTCGCATTGGCATCCGCACCTGCCTTTCGGCGGCCCAAGCCGAAGGAGCCGGAGTTCTACACCGGCAAGGGCAGTGCGAGGGAGTGGCTCTTCACGGTAAACTCGTACTTCACAGCGTTGGGCGTTCCCGTGGGAGAAGATGCCACGAGGCTGGAGTATGCACCTACGCTACTTCGGGGAATGGCGCTGCAGTGGTGGTCGGCATTGTGCCGGCGGAACGCCGCTGGGTTGCCGGATGGGCTGGGGGCCGGGCCACGGCTTCAGCCGTTGCTGAGTCTACCGCTGGGGCGGGAAGTACAGCTCGGTGCGCGGGCGTTGACGGAGAAGCCAGAGACGTGGGAGCAGTTCGAGACGATGCTCCAGGCGCGTTTCGACCTCCTCAACGGCAGCCGGGTCGCACGTGACAAGATCAAGCACGTCAATCAAGGCGGATCGGTCCAGGACTACACTACACGTTTCATGGCCTTGGCGGCGCAGATTGACGACCTCTCGGACGCGGAGGCGTACGACCGCTACCATGACGGCCTGAAGCCGCACGTCCAACGTGAACTCGCGGTGCTCGGGTTGCGGACCTTTGCGGAGTTGGTCTCGGCGGCGGAACGCATAGACGCGGTAAGCTACAATGCGCGCCGGACCAGCTATGCAACACAACCACGGGTGGAGCAGCCGGGTCAGGCTGTGCCCATGGAGGTGGATGCAATCCAAGCCGGACAGCGGGGCGCGAGCGGACAGCAAGGACCAAGAGGCAAGTGCTGGACTTGCGGTGAGGAGGGTCATCGCAAGCGGGATTGCCCCAAGCGCAAGGCACAGCAGGGAAACGGGCAGTAGCAGTGAGGAGGGGACGACCTACTGCTGCAAGTCTTTCGTCCGCAAGGGACAGCACCAGCCATGAAAGGCTTTTGCCGATTAAGGAGCTGCCTCAAGTGTTGTTGCGAAATGAAGGTGAGACCCGGCAGTTTCCAGGGATCATCCTGGAGCTGGTTCTTGAGATTCCGGAGGGGAGTTTCAAGGGTCGGAGGAAGCTACGTGGGCTGCTAGACGGCGGCGCGAGCCATAGCTTCTTCAACGACAGGTTGGCGACGAGGTTGGAGCT
>SZWC01009836.1:62465-73722 GCA_023375785.1 Penium margaritaceum
TGGTGCCAGGGTCGTCACCAACGGTGCGGTCTTACAACCGCATGAGCGACGCGGAGCTTGCGGAGCTCAAGAAGCAGTTGGGGGAGTTGGTGGACCAGGGCTTCATTCGGCCGTCGGTGTCTCCATACGCGGCGCCGGTGCTGTTTGTCAAGAAGAAATCAGGAGAGCTGCGGATGTGCGTGGACTACCGGGTGCTCAACAACATCACGGTGAAGAATCGCTACCCGTTGCCACGGGCCGAGGAGTTGTTCGACCAGCTTCGAGGCGCGCGTGTCTTCAGCAAACTGGACCTAAGGTCGGGGTATCACCAAATCCGCATTGCGGAGGAGGATGTGGAGAAAACCGCGTTTCGGACGCGCTATGGAAATTTTGAGTATCTCGTGATGCCTTTTGGGCTAACGAATGCTCCTGCTACGTTCATGGCGTTGATGAACCGGGTGTTCCACCCCTACTTGGACCAGTTTGTGGTCGTCTTCCTCGACGACATCCTTGTCTACTCGCGGACGATGGAGGAGCATCATGAGCACCTGCGGACGGTGATGGAAGTGCTGAGAAAGGAGCAACTGTTTGCCAAGCTCAGCAAGTGTGAATTCGCCAAGCAGGAGGTGGAGTTCCTCGGGCACATTGTCAGCGGGAGGGGAATCCGCATGGACCCAAAAAAGGTGGAAGCAGTGAAGGAGTGGCCAGAGCCGACGTGCGTGCGTGACATCCAGGTTTTTCTGGGTTTTACGAACTACTACCGGAGGTTTATCCGGGGACACGCGGCAATGGGAGCACCCTTGACAGACTTGCTCAAGAAGGGGCGCCAATGGGAGTGGGGTGCAAAGGAGGGGCAAGCCTTCGGAGCAATGAAGGCTGCCATGTGTCAAGCCCCGGTGTTGGTGCATCTGGACACGAGCAAGGAGTACGTGTTGGCGACGGACGCAAGCGACTATGCGATCGGCCGGGTGCTGATGCAGGACCAAGGGAAGGGGTTGCAGCCTATTGCGTACTACTCCAAGAAGCTGAAAGGGGCTGAGCTAAACTACCCGATCCACGAGAAGGAAATGCTCGCGGTGGTCCAGGCGTTCAAGCAATGGAGGTGCTACTTTGAGGCGCGGCGGTGTGTGGTGCACACGGACCACTACGCGCTCAAGTACCTCAAGTCGCAGCCGAACCTGAGTCGTCGTCAAGCGCGGTGGATGGAGCTACTGGAGGGTGGTTTCAACTACGAGATCGAGTACAAACCAGGGAGGATCAACCCAGTGGACCCGCTTTCGCGTCGCCCGGACTTGGGCGTGCATGCGATCACGGTGCTGGCGGGATCTCCAATCATCCGCAGCCTGTTTGCACACGGGTATGCGGAGGACGAGGACTTTGCCGGAAGTACGGTGAAGGGATGCAAGTGGGATGGCCAGTATTGGCGGCGTGAGAAGGGGAACCAGATTGTGGTGCCGCGGAGTGCGTCTTTGCGACAGGCGTTGCTGGAGGAGGCGCACGACTCGCACTATAGTGGTCATTTTGGCCACGACAAGACCTTCAAGACGCTTGCGCGCCAATATTGGTGGGCGACGATGGGAGCAGATTGCAAGGAGTACGTGAGCAGCTGTGACACGTGCCAACGAATCAAGTCGCGGAGGGCACGGGCGCCAGGGGAGTTGCAGCCGCTACCGGTGCCGGAACGTCCGTGGACGGACATCTCACTTGATTTCGTGGGGGGTCTTCCACGGAATGCAACGGGCAACACCATGGTGCTGGTGGTGGTGGACCGGTTCAGCAAAATGACGCACTTTATTCCATGTGCGGAGAAGGTCACGGCAGCGGAGACGGCTCAACTCCTCTTGCAACACGTCATCAAACTGCACGGGGTGCCAAAGTGCATGGTCTCGGACCACGACCCGCGCTTCACCTCCCGGTTTTGGGAGGAACTCTTCAAGAAGTTGGGTACCCGTGTGGCTCTTTCGTCAGCCTATCATCCCCAAACGGATGGCCAAACTGAGCGCACCAATCAGACCATGGAGCAGCTACAGCAGGGGATCTTGGAGCCGGATGGCGAGGGATGGGAATGCAAGCTCCCGGTGGCTGAGTTTGCCTACAACTCAGCAGTGCATGCCTCTACGGGACGGTCTCCCTTTGAGGTAGTGTATGGAGTGCAGCCTGCATGTCCCTCAGACATGGCAACAGGGTCGGACCTACCCGTGGTGCAGCAGTTTACAAGTGACTTCACAGAGGTGTGACGCGGTGTACGCGAGGCGCTACACAAGGCACAGCAGCAGATGAAGCAGCAAGCGGACAAGTACCGGACAGCCGAGGAGTTCTCGGTGGGACAACAGGTGCTACTGAGCTCGCGGAACCTGCAGCTGGCGGGGGTGGGCAGCGACAAGCTCAAGCCCCGGTGGGTGGGCCCTTTTCCGGTCAAGGAGAAGCGGTCCGCGGTGAGCTACGAGTTGGAGCTGCCGGACCACTATGGGATCCATCCCGTGTNACGGGTGGCAGTACCTGGTGAAATGACTCGACTACGGGCCTGAGCACAACTGCTGGGTCCCCGAAGCCGATTTCCACAGGGGCGGTGCTGTCAACACGGTCCTCCGAGCGTACCAGGAGCGCACCGGGACGGTGCGCCCTCGGAGGGGGGGTGATGTTATGGGAGCCGCCGGTCGAGGCGGTTATTACGTCATCATGATGAGGTCAGATGCATGCTTTGATGCTCTCATTGTATTCTACGTGAAAAACCGTGCGAAATCGACCCAAGAACCGGGTCATTTGGTGCAGGGACGAGAAAGATACTGCCGTGCAAAGGTGGGAGGCGCCCCTCCAGAAAACAGGAGACGCACCGGTTCGACCCCGAGTACGGCGGAGCGACTTTCTCGCCCACTGCAGCCGAAGCGCCCCTGGATGGACGCTTAGCCAATGAGGCAAGGTTCATTGGGGTCCATGGGCGCTTCGGGATGGCGGCTGGAGCTGCATTCGCAAGCAAGGGCGCTTCGGGCGGCCGTGACCACCGCTGGAGGTGCTGCCATCGGCCGTCACGCGTGGAGCACTCAAACGGCCATAACTTAGCCGTTTCTTCACGGATTGAGGCGTTCTTTGGTGCGTTGGAAAGCTTGTGACGCGTACTACATGATGCATGTGTTATTTGCATGACTGCACCTCAATAGAGGGCTTCGAGGCGCTGAGTAGCTTTCGGCTGGCTCATAGGGGCTGGTACATAAGGAAGCCTAGGGGTGTTCTAGGCATGCCAATCTTACCCAGAGACTCTGTATATTGCATTGTACTGATCTATCAAGTCTAAGGATTCATTCCTTGTCCAACTCTCCTTGTTCTCCAAGCATCACCTTGCACACGTCCATTCGATCCTACAAGTCTTCCGCAGCGCACCTTGGTGCAAACGCCACCGGGAGAGTCGCACGGCGGGAACCTCGGTCACTAGCCGCGGTCTTGCTGCTAGGAGAGGATCGTGCGACATCTCAAGGGTTGGCCCACACACCAAGGGGTCGAGGGTTGGGAGGTTTATCCCAAGGGCTCGGCGTGTGACCGTCACGCCGGGCGCCCCTCGGTTCACAACCACCATCTTCCCTCCTGCAGTCTCCTTCTTCATCCTCCATCACGTCCTCATCTTCGTCCTCCTCTTCGGCCCCGCCCACACCCACTCAGACACAGGGTGTTGCAGCAGCAGCTCAAGGGAAGAAGAAGAAGGGGAAGCGTGGATGAGGGCAGCAGCAGTCACAGCAGCAGTCGTCCTCCAGTGGTAGCAGTGGACGTTCTGTTCTGTACTATAACTGTGGAGGGGCCCATCGCTACACCGAGTGTCAGCAGCCGCTCAACTGGACGCGGATTACTCATGGGCTCCAGTCTGCACACGACCTCCGTTCCACATCCAGCACGTCATCCTCGCCATCCTCTGGACGCGTGGCGGCCACGACTGCAGCTGTTCTCGCTTCCCCACCGGCGAGTAGCAGCGATCCGGACCCACGCGACCGCACCATCGCTGATCTCCGACATCTTCTGGCGCTATGCTTTCATGGAGGTGCGAGTGTGTTGTCATCGTCGGGTGGTCCAGGGAATGTCTGTCCGTCTGTTCCTGTGACTCGTCATGACGCGTGTGGGGGAGCACAGTCAGCATGTGATGATGATGGGCCTGACTGCACCGATTGGATTCATGAGTCTCATCTTTATGCCCTGCGTCGTTCCTCTCCACTGACGGCTCAGCGTCCCTCTGATGCCGAGTGTTCCATTGCCCGTTGTACAGTGACGTCCACCAGTCGTGACTCCGGTGGCACTTGGATCATCGATTCTGGTGCCACTTATCACATGACGTGTCGTCGTAGTGATTTTTTTGTTCTCGGTCCTGTCACGTCTGTCCGTTCCGTCCGTACAGGCTCTGGTCAGTCCTTGCCAGTCCATGGTGTTGGGGTTGTATGTTTCGACAGTCCGTCTGGCCCCTTGTACCTTTCTGACGTGCTGTTTGTGCCTGATCTTGAGCTCAGCTTGCTTTCTGTGCGTGCCTGTACACTGATGGGTCTCTCTGTGGAGCATACCGCAGACTCAGCGACTGTGACTGCTATTGACACTCGCAGTGTTGTCCTTCGTACCTCTGTTGTAGATGATCTGTATCGCCTCTCTCGTACCTCCTCCCCTTCCTCTCCTTCCCCCTCTGGTCGGGTCTTTGTCACTGGTGTTCTATCTCCGGAACACCAGCGGTTGCATCATCGCCGTTTGTGTCACGTGGACTCCTATACTGTGTCAAAGCTCATTCGGACACAACCAGCTCTCGGTCTTGACGTGGCTTCTTTCGAGAAGCCACCCAAGACCGACTGTCTCTTTTGCGCTCAGGGAAAGATGCATCGATGCACCTACCCTGACTCTCGTTCCCGAGCGCTTCGGCCTCTCGAGTTAGTTCACTCAGACGTTCTCGGTCCTCTTCCGGTCGAGTCCCTATCTGATCGAGGCCAGTATGTTCTGACTCTGACTGATGACTTTACCTGGATGCGGTGGGTCTACAGCCTGTGTCAGAAGAGCGACGCCGCCCTTGCGGTTCGACTCTGGCTAGTGATGGTTGAGCGTCAGTCACGTCACACGCTACATACTTTCCGCTCGGATCGCGGCGTTGAGTTCCTTGGCGAGATGGACGGATTCTTTATTGAGCACGGGATTTTTTACTAGGTCTCTGCTCCTGCTACCCCTCAGCAGAACGGTGTTTCCGAGCGTTGGAACTGCACCATGGAGGATGCGGTTCGCGTTATGCGATCTAGCGGTCTCCCTGAGTCCTTTGGCTTTGAGGATTTTGCCTACATGACTTGGGTTTGGAACCGCCTCCCGCCTGGTCCGCTTCTGGACCATCTTACACCGTATGAGCTCTGGTTTGGACACCGTGCTGACCTTCGTCTCGCTCACGTCTGGGGATCCTTGGCCTCCGTGTGGTACACCGAGGACCAGCAGGGGTCCAAGGTCTCACCTCGGGCCCGCTTGTGTGCCTTCGTAGGCATTTCCCCGCGGTCGAAGACTTGGCGCTCCTGGGACCCTACTCGTCGTCGCGTCATTGAGTCACGCAACGTGCTCTTTTTCGAGTCTCTCACCTACCGTGACCTGGCTTTGATCACGGCACTCTCCGCCACACATGTTCCTACCTGTGAGGGTTCTTGGCGGATGGCGGAGACTTCTACGCCAGCGAGCACCTCTCATCAGGCTGATGTGTCCGTTCTAGCTCCCATCACCTCTCGGTCTCTGGCCCTTGATGACCCGGCGATCATCGCTGTCGGTCCAGAGACCTCGCCCGTATAGCTTATTTCACACCCCACAGGTGTCCCTGCTTCAGCTCCCGCCCCTACTTCCGCGCCAGCCGGCACTCCTGTTTCTGTGTCTGGTCCAGTCTCGCCTACTCCCATCCCTGCTTCTGCTGGCACTCATGCCTCTGTGTCAGGTCCAGTCTTGCCCACTCTTGTTGTCACATCCATCCCCGTGTCTCCCACACACGCGTCTCCTCGTACGGAATCACCGGCTGCTTTGTCTCAGCCCCCACCAGTTGTGGACGTGCCTATTCCTGAGCCTGAGGTGCGCCCCTCGAGCTCAGGTTACTCCCGTGAGCCCGGTGGCTGTCTTCGACCACTAGATTCCGGATCTCAGCGAGCGTCGGACCCCGCACCCAGGCGCCCCTCTCGCAGCATCGCGAGTGGTGACCCCGGCACAAAGGCCCTAGGCCTGAGTGTCTACACTGAGCTCACAAAGGTACATCTAGCGTGCCCCATAGGACACGATCTCTTCACTCGCGAGTTCCATATCACTTGTGATGCAGCAGCTAATCTTGTGGTCATCAGGCCTAGCACCAAGGCGTGTTCCCTTGCCACGTAGAGCTCTCCCTCTATGGCGCCCGACCCGGGCACCCTGAGGGAAGCTCTCTCATCAGAGGATGCTGACGCCTGGCGAGCTGCCTGCGAGGATGAGCTTCGCGCTATCCGAGAGCATAGAGTCTACGAGCTTGTCGACCTTCCGCCTGGGAGGAAGGCTATTCGGGTCAAGTGGGTCTTTCGTAAGAAAGTGAAGCCGGATGGCTCACTGGAACGCTAGAAGGCCCGCTTGGTCGTCGAGGGGTACTCTCAGATTGAGGGCGTCGATTACACTGACACTTTTGCCCCTGTCGGCCGCATTACCTCAACTCGAGCTATGTTCGGTGTAGTGGCTCAGCATGACTAGGAACTGCACCAGATGGATGTGAACAATGTGTTCCTCCATGGCTCTCTAGATGAGGAGATTTACGTGGCTCAGCCACCAGGCTGTGAGGACGGTGACAAAGTCTGGCGCTTACGCAAGTCCTTGTACGGCCTCAAGCAGTCTCCACGGTGTTGGAACTGGGAGATCACCGGCACTTTGACACGTGCGGGATATGTACAGAGTGAGGCAGATCCCTCTCTCTTCATCCTACCGACACCCGAGCGGTTCACCGCCATCCTGGTCTATGTCGATGACCTTCTGATCGCGTCTCCGTCCCTGGAGGCCGTGAAGCAGGCAAAGGTTGTCCTTCAGACTGCCTACAGGATGAAGGACCTCGGTCCTGCATCGGTCTTTCTTGGTATGGAGTTCGTGCAAGATCGCAGGCGTCGGACACTGTTGTTGCATCAGGCCCGATATGCATGAGTCGTGGGGGAGCGTTTCAGCGATCTCCTTGGTGCAGTGCCCACTGCTTCCACACCTCTTACACCCGATGGGCAGGATGCCCTGAAGGTGGATGATCCCACACAGCTGGGGGGGGCAATGGACGTGACCTTGTACCTCCGTCTCATCGGATCTCTGATGTACCTGGCCACTACCACACGTCCTTACATCGCTTTCGCTGTCAACCTTCTCGCTCAGTTCTCGCAGGCTCCTCGCGCCATAGCCCTTCGCGCGGCTGTGCGAGTGGTGCGGTACGTGGTCTCCACGCCCTACCTCACCCTCTGCTTTCGTCGGCAGTTGTTGGTTTTTGCGCATCCCTCATTGTGCTCTGTTGTGTCCTCCCAGCTTGTGTACATCGGCATGCAGATGACTGACGGCGAGACTCGACGTTGATGGAGCGTCATCCGGTGGAGCCGACGCACGCTGAGGTCTACTCGCAGTTCGCTGGAGCCTCCTCTCTCCGGCGACGTGCTCAGCTCCATCGGCAGGCCTCCTCGGCGGTCGTGCTGCCGGCGGTCACTGCCACCGCAATTGCTGTCTGCATGCGTCCAGCGCGTCCCGTCGCGTCTGCGTCACCATGCTCTGCCTAGGGTCCTTGTTGCATGCTGTATGGCCGTGTTCAGCATCATGGACCACCGTAGGCACTGCCTGGGTTTGGGCAACCATAACTCTTTGCTACCATTTTTCTAGCTGATTCTGACCGCAACTGTGTTCGTAGCGTCGGTATTATGGTATGGTCCAGTTTTCAGGCAAAACGGATGACGCCCGGGTTTTGGGCTGTCGGGCGTCTGGCAGGGCTCACCGAGAAAACCCTGCCAGCCAGAAAATAGGTCCACAGCTATTTTTTGATTGGCTGGTTAGCTGAGTAACAACTTCTACACTAGTGGGGGGGAGCTACAACTTGGAGGGGTCTCCCATTGTTGCTTATTCTTCATCGCTAATCAGTTACTTTCAGTTTCCAGCTGCTTTCTGGCGCTAACACTGGCTCGCGCACTTCTGAGTAACAAACCCAGAGCTTCCAGACTTAGTCTCTAGAGCAGCAGACTGAGGGGGCAGCTGACTTAAGCAACTAGCGTGGAAGTCCGCACACTGCATCAACAACGATGTTGCCCTAACCTGCTTCCTAGCATTTCTGTCTTGTTATCAGAGCCAGAGCGTAGCAGCAGCAGCAGAAGACTGACGTACAGGTGCCACACAACGCCGGCGGACCTCCATACGCGCCAGTGCAGGGGAAATGCTGCCGGATTTTTTCCGGCAGCATTGACCCGCCTGGTGGCGGCGTCAGAATTTTTCCCACGGCCACTGGGCCAGGGGAAATGCTGCGGGATTTTTTCCGGCAGCACTGACCCCACGCTTGACGCGAAGAGGTGAGCGGCCGGCCACGTCAGGCCCTTGCTGGCGACGACGCACAAGGCGACGTCCTCCAGGTGTGACTGACAGCAGCAGCCTGCAGCAGCAGCAGCCTGCAGCAGCAGCAGCTTGCCACACCAGCGAGCAGTGGCAACAGCGGCCAGCAGAAGTAGCACACAGCAGTAGCTGGGAGCAGCAGCAGCTCGTAGCAGCAGCAGCCCGGAGCAGCAGTAGCCGACAGCAGCAGCAGCGGCAGCAAGCAGCAGCCAACAGTAGCAGAAGCGCGCAGCAGCTCGCAGCAGCAGCAGCCGGCGGCAGCAGCAGCAATAGTAGCAGCCGCAGCCGCAGCCGCAGAAGCAGCAACCGCAGCTGCTCGCAGCTCGCTACTCGCTGCGAGCAGCGAGCTGCTAGTAGCGAGCTGCTAGCAGCGAGCTCGCTGCCCGCTGCGAGCAGCAAGCAGCGAGCTCGCTGCTCGCAGCTCATCGCTCGCAACGAGCAGCGGGCTCGCAACGATGAGCAAGAAAAAACAAAAACAAAAAAAAACAAAAATGGGGGAAACAAACAAGGGACACTACACCATGGCTGGTAGTCCCGGTGAGGAGGGGACCTCCTCTGTTGGAGGGACTCCTACCCCCCCTTTCTTACAGCGACTGCAGCAGCAGCTGCAGCAGCAACAACAATAGTAGCAACAGCAGCAGTAGCAGCAGCAGCAGGAGCAGCAGCAGCAACAGCAACAATAGCAGTAGTAGCAGCAGCCCACTGATGTCGATGGCGGCAACCCTGACCCCCTCGCTGCTCTTCAGCAATAGCTCGCCGCCTTGACGCAGCAGCTTGCAACGCTACAACCAGTAGCCGCCCAGACTACCACCAGTGTGCTACCGTCGTTCATCCCTCCATGGCACGCCAGCCCAGCTTTGTCTGCTGCCACGTACTACCTGGCACCGCAGCAGAATCAGCGCCAGCGGTAGACAGTAACCTCCATCCTTGGCCCCACTCTGGGTGCCGGCCGCAGGCATAAGGACTTTGAGATGCCACCGCCGCCGCTTCAGGCCGGCGAGCAGTTCCGGAGCTGGGAGCTTAGCTTCCGGATCTGGGCACAAGGTGAGGGCCTGTGGGCATACTACACCCTCCCTTACGACTCCACCCAGGCCGACCAGTTGTATGACGCTGGTCCCGCCATCCTTGCCCTTGTCCAAGTCACCCCTCCAGCTTCCCGCCTGGCCCTAGAGCCTTTCCTCAGCGACTTCACTGCTGGCGACACCCCAGACCCTGCAGCCGCATGGCACGTCCTCACCAGGTCCCATCGCCTGTCCAGCGACGCTGAGATCAGCCGTCTACTCCGGGAGTTTAACTCCCTGCACATGGGGGAGACCGAGATGGTCACTGCCTACTGGCAGCAGGCAGAGGACATCCTTCGTCGTCTTGGCAAATCTGCTCCGCCCCCTCTGTCCGCGCTCCTCACCATCAAGCGCGGCACCACCAGCAAGTACGCGGACGTCTTCGTCCACTACCCCCAGGACGTCCTCTCCACCATGGCGGCCCAGGGCACCCTCATGCCCTGGGCATACGAGCTCTTCCTCCGCATTGAGGAAGCTCGCCAGGAGTCCCAGCTCCATCGCACGGAGGCTCTTGCCTCCCCCGCCGTCGCCTCCCCTGCCGTTGCCTCCGTGGCCGTCGCCTCCCCCGCGGCAGCTATCTCATCGTCTTCGGGGAAGAAGAAGAAGAGCCAAAAGAAGAAAGGCAAGGGTTTGCCGCAGTAGTAGTAGCAGCAGTCATCGACCGGGTCCAGCGGTGGTGGCTCGGTCTGCCACAACCGTGGTCAGCCCGGGCACAGGTGGTACACGTGCCCTCTCCCGACGGACGAGGCGCGCGTCATCGCCACCATGCGTTGCCAGCGAGAGCGCCGCCTCGCCTGTGTCGCCGTCGCTACTACTGGCCCTTACACTCCGACCTCTTCGAGCAGCTCTGCCACTCCGACAGCTCCGCCTGTCCCGCAGACACCTGCGCCACAGCAGTACTACCCACAGCAACCGGCGCCTCCGCTTCCTTCGCCGGTGCAGTCCTCCTACTACCCGGGCTCCGGAGCCGTCACTCCGCACTCCGTCTACACTCCTGCGCCGTCCTCCCGTGAGCGTCAGCTGGAGCAGTTCATCGCGCTCCAGCTTGGCCTGCCTCTCCCTCCTCCCCAGGGAAGTGCGAGTTGTGTCACCTCCTGCCCTCCTGCCCAGCCCTGCATGACTGAGACTGAGTTGCGGTCGTGTCCCGTCTCCTCGTCTGTCTCGTCATCTCCCGTGGTCTCCTCCAACCCCCTCCTTGACGACATTGCATGGCTTGACAGTTGGCAGTCTCGTTTCGCGCCTCCTTCTACCGCGTCCGTGTCCCTCGCTTGCTGCCATGTGACTGTTAGCGATCTAGCGACTCCTGTCCAGGACCCTGCTGAGACCTGGATCATTGACTCTGGGGCCACGCATCACATGACGGCCTCTCGTGAGGCCTTCAGTATGCTCGGTCCTGTCGGCGATGTCTCCGGTGTCCGGACGGGTTCCGGACAAGTGTTGCCTGTCCGTGGTGTTGGCGTCGTTCGTTTCCGTGGTCCTGCCGGTGACGTCTTTCTGACCGATGTCCTCTTCGTCCCTGGTCTCGAGCTCAGCCTCCTGTCCGTGACTGCCCTTGACCGCATGAGCATGGACGTTGTGCACTCGCGTGGTGTTGGCACTATGTCGTTGCGTCCGTCTGGTCTTGTCGTCCTGCACGCCACCGCCCGTGGCAACCTGTGGCA
>SZWC01009836.1:73827-85352 GCA_023375785.1 Penium margaritaceum
GGCGATGTCTCCGGTGTCCGGACGGGTTCCGGACAAGTGTTGCCTGTCCGTGGTGTTGGCGTCGTTCGTTTCCGTGGTCCTGCCGGTGACGTCTTTCTGACCGATGTCCTCTTCGTCCCTGGTCTCGAGCTCAGCCTCCTGTCCGTGACTGCCCTTGATCGCATGAGTATGGATGTTGTGCACTCTCGTGGTGTTGGCACTGTGTCGTTGCGTCCGTCTGGTCTTGTCGTCTTGCACGCCACCGCCCGTGGAAACCTGTGGCATGTCCCTCGCCTCTCCTCTTCTCCTCCCGTCTCCTCCCCGCCGGCCGCCACAGGCCATGTGTTTGTCACCAGTACACTTTCTCCTCAACACACCCGCCTCTTGCACCGCCACCTCTGCCACGTCCACTCTGCCGCCATAGAGAGCATGCTCCGAACCCAGCCGACCAAGGGCCTTGACTCGGAGACTTTCCCTCTCCCGTGCCCCACTGAGTGCATTGACTGCGCTCAGGGGAAGATGCACCGGTCCATGTACCCCTTGTCTTCCTCCCGTGCATCCGCCCCTCTCGACCTTGTCCACTCGGATGTCATGGGCCCTCTCCCCATCGAGTCCGTCGGAGAGCATGGCAGCTATGTCCTCACCCTTACGGACGACTATTCTTGCTACCGCTGGGTCTTCTGCCTCCGGCAGAAGAGTGGTGTCGCCCGAGCCATTCAGGACTGGCTTGTCCTCGCGAAGCGCGAGTGTGGCCGCTCTCTTTGCGACTTTCGCTCCGATCGCGGTGGAGGCCACGACCTTTCTCGCGTACATGGGTGAGGCCACGACCTTTCTCGCTTCCCGCGGGATCCACCATGAGACGTCTGCGCCCTACACACCCGCCCAGAACGGCGTATCCGAGCGGTGGAACCGTACCATGGCCCATGTCGTCCGCACCATGCGGGTCGAGTCAGGTCTCTCCCATGGCTTCTATTTTTAAGCCATGGCCTACATGACCTGGGTCTGGAACCGGATTCCCCACGGTCCCCTTCCCCACCAGTCCACGCCATACCAGCACTGGTGCGGTCGGCGCGCTGACCTCCGCCCGGCTCATGTCTGGGGCTGCGTGACCATTGTGTGGCTGCCCGCCCCACAGCAGGGCGGCAAGCTCGCCCCCCGCGGACGCCCCTGCACCTTCCTCGGTGTGTCTTGTCAGTCCAAGGCCTGGCGCTTCAGGGACCCATCCCGACACTGCATCGTCGAGTCTCGCGATGCCCTCTTCTTCGAGGATCTGTTCCCCCGTGACCTCATCCGCTCCGGCTCGTCCGTGTCCCTCCCGTCGCGTGGGGGAGTGGTGAGTCCGTCCTCCGTCCTGTCGCTTCCGGGTGACACATCACTCCGTCCCTCTGAGCCAGTAGCCCCTGTCGCGTCCTCTGGCCCTCCCAGGCCAACAGCCCTAGTCGTGTCCGCTGGCCCCTCTGGGCCAGCAGTCCTAGCCACGTCTGCTGGCCCCTCCGAGCCACCTGCCCCCGTCGCGTCCGCTGGTCCCTCCGGACCCACTGCCCCAGTCGCTTCTGTTGGCCCCTCCGAGCCAGCAGCGCCTGTCTTGTCTACTGGCCCCTCCGGGCCGGCAGCCCCAGTCGCGTCCGCTGGCCCCTCTGGACCTTCTGCCCCAGTCGCGTCCCCTGGCCCCTCCGGGCCGGCAACCCCAGTCGCGTCCGCTGGCCCCTCCGGCCTAGTAGCTCCTGTCCAATCCGCTGGCCCCTCCGGGCCGGCAGCCCCAGTCGCGTCCGCTGGCCCCTCCGGCCCAGCTGATCTTGTCACGTCCGCTGGCACCTCCGGGCCAGCAGCGCCTGTCGCATCTGCAAGCTCCTCCGGGCCGACAGCCCCAGTCGCGTGCGCTGGCTCCTCCGAGCCAGTAGCCCCGTCTGCCTCCGTTGGCCCGTCGGACCCAGTACCATCTCCTGCCCAACTGCGCTACACACGTGGCCTAGGCGGCAGCCTCCGACCTCGGCCGACAGTGAGCGCGCAGACCGTCGCACCGCGTCCCGTGGCGCCTCGAACCCCTGTGGCTCCACGTGTCTCCTCCACTCCCACAGTCGTGAGTGGGGACCCTGCCACGAAGGCTCTCGGCCTGACCACTTCGGCCATCATCACATACCTTCACCCGGGCTCTGCACTGGGCTACGCCATGCTTCATCACGAGCATCGGCATGTTGTCCTGGCTGAACTCGTCCGCATCCCACCTAGAGCTCGTGATGCACACGCCCTCTCAGTCCGGTCCACAGCACGCCCGGAGGACCCAGCCACCCTACGCGAGGCTCGAGCCTCTCCTAAGGCCACACATTGGGATGCTGCCTGCGCCGAGGAGCTCGCTACTATCTGGCAGCACCACGTGTATGACCTCGTCGACCTCCCTCCAGATCAGAAGGCCATTGGTGCCAAGTGGGTCTTCCGGCACAAGTGGAAGCCTGACGGGTCCTTGGACAAGTACAAGGCCCGCCTCACAGCAAAGGGGTTTGCTCAGGTCCCTGGGGGTGATTACGACCAGATCTTCGCCCAAGTCGGTCGGTTCTCCACTAGCCGGGCGCTCTTCAGCCTGGTTGCCCAGCATGGGTGGGAGCTGCACCAGATGGACATGAGCAACGCGTTCCTCCATGGCTCACTGGAGGGTGAGGAGCTCTACATGGTGCAGCCCCCAGGCTTCGACGACGGCACTGGGAGAGTTTGGCGGCTCCGGAAGGCCCTCTATGGCCTGAAGCAGTCGCCTCGGTGCTGGAATAAAGAGATCAGGAGCACGCTTCTCCGTGGCGGCCTCCAGCGCAGGGCCGCTCATGCCGCTCTATTCGTCAGCTCGCCAGGTCAGACCTTCACCGCAGTTGTGGTCTACGTCGACGATCTCCTCATTGCGTCGCCAGACACGGCCGCCATCCAGCGTGTCAAGGACTTGCTGCACGCCGCCTACTAGATGAAGGATCTCGGGTCTGCCCGAGTCTTCCTGGGCATGGAACTCGAGCACGATCGCTCCAAGGGAATCCTGCACATCCACGAGGCTGCCTATGTGTAGACCCTGTCCACTCGCTTCGCCGAGGACCTGCCCCTTGTGCCGAGCGCATCTTCACCCATGTCACCCGATGGCCAGGTGAAGCTGAAGAGTCCTCACCCAGCTGTTGTGGGGGAGCCAGTTGATGTGACCACGTATCTGCGTGTCATGGGATCACTGATGTTCCTGGTGACGACGACGCATCCAGACATCGCGTTCGCCGTCAACCTCCTCGTCCAGTTCTCTCAGGAGCCGCGTCACTTCCACTTTGAGGCCGCGATCCGAGTACTGCGCTATGTCGTCTCGACCCCTCGACGAGGTCTCATATTCCGCCGCCAGCCGTCCGTCGTAGCAGTGGGCTACACCGATAGTGACTGGGCCGGCAGTCCAGACGGTAAGAGTCGCACGGGCTGGATCTTTTTGATCGGCGGCACAGCTGTGTCCTGGCGCAGTGGCAAGCAGGGGTGCATTGCACGCAGCTCTGCTGAGGCTCAGTACATGGCCCTTGGCTCAGGCGCGTGTGAGAGTGTGTGGTTGCGTCGTCTGTTGTCCGAGTTGCATCAGTCTGTCGCATCCATCACCCTGCATTGTGAAAATGATAGTTCCATTGTCATCACCGACAATGACGGCGTGCATCACACACGCACAAAGCACATCAATGTTGAGTATCACTATGTGCGTTCGTTGTTGCATCACGGCAGCATCAGCATCGTGTGGGTTGAGACAGCACGGCAGCTGGCCGATTTCCTGACCAAGGCACTGAAGCGGGACTCATTCACGAAGGCTGTGAGTTCAATCGGCGTGCGTCCGTGAGTTGCTCTCTCTGTCTCTGCCTGCATCTCTGCGTGCCCTGGGGGAGTCTGGATGTTGACCGTGTCTCTGCCCGCCCATGTGCACTACGCCTGTGAGTCATGGGGGAGTGTTGGTTTTTACGCATCCCTCATTGTGCTCTTTTGTGTCCTCCCGGCTTGTGTACATCGGCGTGCAGATGACTGACGGCGAGACTCGACGTTGATGGAGCGTCATCCGGTGGAGCCGACGCACGCTGAGGTCTACTCGCAATTCGCTGGAGCCTCCTCTCTCTGGCAACGTGCTCAACTCCATCGGCAGGCCTCCTCGACGGTCGTGCTGCCGGCGGTCACTACCACCGCAATTGTTGTCTGCATGCGTCCAGCGCGTCCCGTCGCGTCTGCGTTGCCATGCTCTGCCTAGGGTCCTTGTTGCATGCTGTATGGCCCTGTTCGGCATCATGGACCACCGTAGGCACTACCTGGGTTCGGGCAGCCATAACTCTTTGCTTCTATTTTTCTAACTGATTCTGACCGCACGACTGCGTTCGCAGCGTCGGTATTATGGTATGGTCCAGTTTTCAGGCAAAACGGACGACGCCCGGGTTTTGGGCTGTCGGGCGTCTGGCAGGGCTCACCAAGAAAACCCTGCCAANCCTCCTCTCTCCGGCGACGTGCTCAGCTCCATCGGCAGGCCTCCTCGGCGGTCGTGCTGCCGGCGGTCACTGCCACCGCAATTGCTGTCTGCATGCGTCCAGCGCGTCCCGTCGCGTCTGCATCGTCATGCTCTGCCTAGGGTCCTTGTTGCATGCTGTATGGCCCTGTTCGGCATCATGGACCACCGTAGGCACTACCTGGGTTCGGGCAGCCATAACTCTTTGCTTCTATTTTTCTAACTGATTCTGACCGCACGACTGCGTTCGCAGCGTCGGTATTATGGTATGGTCCAGTTTTCAGGCAAAACGGACGACGCCCGGGTTTTGGGCTGTCGGGCGTCTGGCAGGGCTCACCAAGAAAACCCTGCCAAACAGAAAATAGGTCCACAGCTATTTTCTGATTGGCTGGTTAGCTGAGTAACAACTTCTACACTAGTGGGGGGGAGCTAGAACTTGGAGGTGTCTCCCATTGTTGCTTATTCTTCATTGCTAATCAGTTACTTTCAGTTTCCAGCTGCTTTCTGGCGCTAACAGTGGCGCGCGCACTTCTGAGTAACAAACCCAGAGCTTCCAGACTTAGTCTCTAGAGCAGCAGACTGAGGGGGTAGCTGACTTAAGCAAATAGCGTGGAAGCCAGCACGCTGCATCAACAACGCTGCTGCCCCAACCTGCTGCCTAGCATTTCTGTCTGTAGTGTTCGATGGTCCTTGACGGCTACACTGACAGCGACTGGGCTTGGAGCCCAGATGGACGCATAAATGGAAAACTATGCACCAGGTTGGGGCAGCAGCGTTGTTGATGCAGCGTGCGGGCTTCCACGCTCGTTGCTTAAGTCAGCTGCCCCCTCAGTCTGCTGCTCTAGAGTCTAAGTCTGGAAACTCTGGGTTTGTTACTCAGAAACGCTCGCGCCAGAGTTAGCGCCAGAAAGCAGCTGAAAACTGATAGTAACTGATTAGGAATGAAGATTGAACAGCAATGGGGGACCCCTCCAAGTTCTAGCCTCCCCCCCCCAGCTCTGTAGAGCTTGTTACTCAGTTCATCAGCCAATCAGAAAATAGCTAATTTCAGGCTGGCAGGTTTTCTTGGTGAGGCCTCCCAGACGGCCGACAGCCCAAAACCCGGGCGTCGTCCGTTTTGCCTGAAAACTGGACCATACCATAATACCGACGCTGCGAACGCAGCCGTGCGGTCAGAATCTGCTAGAAAAATAGTAGCGAGGAGTTATGGCAGCCTGAACCCAGGCAGTGCNAAAACCTGGGCGTCGTCCGTTTTGCCTGAAAACTGGACCATACCATAATACCGACGCTGCGAACGCAGCCGTGCGGTCAGAATCTGCTAGAAAAATAGTAGCGAGGAGTTATGGCAGCCTGAACCCAGGCAGTGCTCACGATGGTTTATGCTGCCAAACAGGGCCATGCAACATGCAACTGGGACCCTAGGCAGCGCATGACGACGCAGGCACGACAGTACGCACTGGACGCATGCAGACCGCGACTGCGGTGGCAGTGACTGCCGGCAGTGCGACCGCCGAGGAGGTCTGCCGATGGAGCTGATTACGTCGTCGGAGAGAGGGGAACCTAGCGAACTGCGAGACGACCTCAGCGTGCGTCGGCTCCACCGGACGACACTCCATCAGCGTCGAGTCTCGCCGTCAGTCATCTACACGCCGATGTACACAAGTCGGGAGGACACAACGGAGCACAATGAGCGCAAAAACCAACACTCCCCCATGACTCACAGGCGTAGTGCACATGGGCGGGCAGAGACACGGTCAACACTCAGACTCCCCTAGAACACGCAGAAGTGCAGGCAGAGACAAAGAAAGCAAGTCACGGACGCACGCCGACTGAACTCACAGCCTTCTTAAACGAGTCCCGCTTCAGTGCCTTGGTCAGGAAGTCAGCCAGCTGCCGTGCTGTCTCAACCCACACGATGCTGATGCTGCCGTCGTGCAACAACGAACGCACATAGTGATACTCAACATTGATGTGCTTTGTGCGAGTGTGATGCACGCCGTCATTGTCTGCAATGGCCATGGCACTCTCATTGTCACAATGCAAGGTGATGGATGCGACAGACTGACGCAACTCGGACAACAGACAACGCAACCACACACTCTCACACGCGCCTGAGCCAAGGGCCACGTACTCAGCCTCGGCAGTGTTGCGTGCAATGCACGCCTGCTTGCCACTGTGCCAGGACACAGCTGTGCCCCCGACCAGAAAGATCCAACCAGTGCGACTCTTACCGTCTGGACTGCCGGCCCAGTTGCTGTCGGTGTAACCCACAGCAACGACGGACGGCTGACGGCGGAACATGAGGCCTCGCCGAGGGGTCGAGACGACATAGCGCAGTACTCGGATCGCGGCCTCAAAGTGGAGGTGACGCGGCTCTTAAGAGAACTGGGCCAGGAGGTTAACGGCGAACGCGATATCTGGACGCATCGTCGTCGCCAGGAACATCAGTGACCCGATGACCCGCAGATACGTGGTCACATCAACTGGCTCCCCCACAATAGCTGGGTCATGACTCTTCAACTTCACCTGGCCATCGGGTGACATGGGTGAGGATGCGCTGGGCACGAGGGGCAAGTCCTCGGCGAAGCGAGTGGACAGGGTCTGCACATAAGCAGCCTGGTGGACATGCAGGACGCACTGAGAGCGATCATGCTCGAGCTCCATGCCCAGGAAGAATCGGGCAGACCCAAGATCCTTCATCTGGTAGGCGGCGTGCAGTAGGTCCTTGACGTGCTAGATGGCTATCACATCTGGCGACGCAATGAGGAGATCTTCGATGTAGACCAGAACCGCGGCGAAGGTCTGACCTCGCGGGCTGATGAACAGTGCGAGGTCAGCGGTGCTGCGCTGGAGGCCGCCACGGAGAAGCGTAGTACTGATCTCCTGGTTCCAGCACCGAGGCGACTGCTTCAAGCCATAGAGGGCCTTTCGCAGCCACCAAACTCTCCTAGTTTCGTCGTCGAAGCCTGGGGGCTGTGTCATGTAGAGCTCCTCACCGTCCAGTGAGCCATGGAGGAATGCGTTGCTCACGTCCATCTGATGCAGCTCCCACCCGTGTTGGGCAACCAGGCTGAACAATACCCGACTAGTGGAGAACCGGCCAACTGGGGCGAAGATCTGGTCATAATCGATCCCAGGGACCTGAGCAAACCCCTTTGCTGTGAGACGGGCCTTGTACTTGTCCAAGGATCCGTCAGGCTTCCACTTACGCCGAAAGACCCACTTGGCACCTATGGCCTTCCGACCTGGAGGGAGGTCGACGAGGTCATACACGTGGTGATGTTGGATAGCGGCAAGCTCCTCGGCACTGGCAGCATCCCAATGTGGGGCCTCACGGGAGGCTCGAGCCTCGCGTAAGGTGGACGGGTCCTCTGGGCGCACTGTGGACCGGACTAAGAGGGCATGTGCATCATGAGCCCCAGGTGGGATGCGTGCGAGTGCAGCCACAACAGCATGCCGATGCTCGTGATGAAGCATGGCGTACCCCAATGCAGAGCCCGGGTGAAGGTCTGCGATAATGGCAGAAGTGGTCAGGCCAAGAGCCTTTGTGCCAGGGTCCCCACTCACGACTGTGGGAGTGGAGGAGACACGTGGAGCCAAAGGGGGTCGAGGCGCCACGGAACGGGGAGCGACGGTCTGCGCGCTCACTGTCGGCCGAGGTCGGAGGCTGCCGCCTGGGCCACGTGTGTAGCGCGGTCGGGCAGAAGATGGTGCTGAGTCCGACGGGCCGATGGAGGCGGACGGTGCTACTGGTCCGGAGGAGCCAGTAGACGCCACAGGCGCTGCTGGGCCAGAGGGGCCAGCGGATGCAACTGGGGCTCCTGGCCCAGAGGGGCCAGTGGATGCGACTGAAGCCGTCGGCCCGGGGGGGGCATCGGAAGCGACTGGGGCTACCGGCCCGGAGGGACCAGCGGACGCAACTGGGGCTGCCGGCCCGGAGGGGCGAGCGGACGCGACTGGAGCCGTTGGCCCGGAGGGGCCATCGGAAGCGACTGGGGCTGCCGGCCCAGATGGGCCAGCGGAAGCGACTGGGGCTGCCGGCCCGGAGAGGCCAGTAGACGCCACTGGGGCAGCTGGCTCAGAGTGGCCAGCGGACGCGACTAGGGCTGCTGGCCTGGAGTGGCCAGCGGACGCGACTGGGGTTGCCGGCCCGGAGGGGCCGGCGGACGCAACTGGGGCGGCCGGCCCGGAGGGGCCAGTAGACGCGACTGGGTCAGCTGGCTCGGAGGGGCCAGCGGCCGCGACCGGGGCTACCGGCTCAGAGGGACGGAGTGATGTGTCACCCGGAAGCTGTTGGCTCTAGTGGGTGTAAAGGCACCCTCAAGGATGCCTAGCTCTCACTGGTTTACGCTACCAAGGTTTGGGACAGCCAAGGGACACCAATGGTGAAGAGTGTGGAGCACAAGGATCACGGATGTGAGTGGGCAGAACACGTCGCATTCAGTAGAACTGAATCGAAACACGATTTTGTTACTTACCATAGTGAGATTACATCAGATCCTTATAGCTGTGATCTAAGCTTTCCAACGCATCCAAGCACGTCCAGAACGGAGCAGTAGAGCCCCTACTACGGCCGTCGAAGTAACCCTTGGTGGAGCCGCCCACCTTGCCTTGCACGCTAGGCAACGGGAGGCGCTTCGACGATGACCCGTCGAAGCGCCTTTCCTCGCCCAGAAGTCAAGGAGAAGTTCACCCTGGTCAAGGAGAACTCTCTGGTTGCTTCCTTTATGGCCCTGGTGCATTTGGAGCTCGTTGGGGACGAGCTCGGATCACTGGTGGTGGATTATACCGCCACCCATGGCGGGTACCAGATTCCACCCCCCAAACACCCGATTTTCGGGCTAGGCTAACTTTATGAATACTCACTCAAATCGAGCGATTCAAAGCTCGATCCTGCATGGAAAAATCCAAGGAATCCAAATCTAAAGTCAGATCAGGTTTTTGAACACTCCTCAGTGGTCAAACCAGGGTGTACACTGAACGGCACTCATGGCAAGGGGCACACCATGTCAACAATCTCCCCCTTGCACCGTAGCCTTGATGCCCTGTCCTTGGATCCTGTAGCATTTTAAACTTCACAGCGCAGACCGAGCTCCATGCAGCTCGCATTGTGCCTGTCCTTGGGCTGTGCCTTGGTCATGGCATCGGTGAGCATGCGCTTAGTGCCACAATGTACAATAGCCGCATCTCCCTTCGCCACCAAGTCCCGCACGTAGTGATGACGGATCTCGATGTGCTTGGTCCTCCTGTGCAGCACTGGGTTCTGGGTCAGGCTGATGGCACTCATGTTGTCAACGTTGAGTACCGTCGGCTTCCTTTGCGGCACGCTGATCTCCTTTAGCAGCCGCCTCAGCCACAGCGTCTCCTTTGTAGCTTCCGCGAGCGCTATGTACTCCGCTTCGGTGCTGGACAGCGCCACGCAGTCCTGCTTCCTGCTTTCCCATGAAACTACTGCACCACCAAGCACAAACACGTACCCCGACGTTGATTTTCTGTCATCCACATCACCAGCCCAGTCGGCATCCGAGTAGCCGACTAACTCGAGGGAGTCGTCACGTGCTCCCCCTCCAAACACGAGCCGCGACTGTTTTGTCGCCTTGAGATAGCGGAGGACCCGCTTCACCGCTTGCCAATGCAACGGCCCGGGGTCAGCAACGTAGCGGCTCACTTGGCCCTCCTCGAAGGCCAGGTCGGGCCGCGTCGCCACCATGGCGTACATGATGCTCCCCACTGCGGACTGGTATGGCACACTTGCCATCTCCTCCTTTTCCTCGTCCGTGCTCGGGCCCATGCTCGAGCTCAGCTCACACATGGTGGTCATGGGAATGCCGATGGGGTTGCACTCCTCCATGTTGTAGCGGCGGAGTACCTCTTGCACGTACTTTGCCTGCCCCATCTCGAGCGTGTGTGCCTTGCGGTCCCTCTTGATGGCGACGCTGAGGTAGTACTCGAGATCACCCATGTCGGTCATTTTGAACCGACCGCCCAGTTGCCGCTTCAGGTTCACCAACTCCTCCATGTCCGACGACACGAGGATGAGATCATCCACGTAGAGTGCCACGATCTGGTGCAACCCCGGCTGCTTCCGCACGTACACGCTGTGATCCACCTCGCAGCGCTTGAAGCCAAGCTCGGCCATGAAGCCGTCCATTTTCAGGTACCACATGAGTGGCGCTTGCTTCAGCCCATAGAGTGCCTTGCGAAGCCGGCACACCTTCCCCGGCGGCGCGTCCACCCCCTCCGGCACCTCCATGTAGACCTCCTTGTCTAGGTCGCCGTTAAGGAACGCAGTTTTCACGTCCATTTGGTGGACTTCGTAGTCGCGCACCGCCGCCACGGAGAGGATGGAGCGAATGGAGGCAAAATTCGCCACCGGCGCGAAGGTTTCATTGTAGTGTTCACCCTTTCGCTGGGCGTACCCCTTCGCGACCAGCCGCGCCTTGTACCGCTCCACCTTCCCCTCTTTGGTGAGCTTCTTCTTGAAGATCCACTTGGAGCCGATGATTTTCGCGCCCTCCGGCCTGTCAATCAGCTGCCAAGTGCTGTTCTCTTCATGGGAGGCGAGCTCAGATCTTATGGCTCCCTCCCACTCAGCCCCATCCTTCCGCTGCAATGCCTCCTTGACGGTCTCGGGCTCCTCTTGCGCAAAGAACGCTCGAGCGAGCCCAGTCCAGATGCCCTCCGCGGCATCGTACCTCTTTGTCGTCCTCCTTGCACGTCCGCTTCTCCGGGGCTGCTGCTGTTGAGGCTTCTGCTGCTGCTGCTGCCCTCTCGCGGTGCCACTCGCACCGCTGGCCTGCTCCCCCTCTCTCGGGGACCGTGGAGATGCGGGCTCACTCCCCGCCTCCTCGTTCAGCTCCACTGCTGCCGGCGCTTCGGACTCATTGTCCGACTCGGCTGAATGCAAATCAGCCGCTCCCACTTCGCCTGGATGGTTCTTGCCGGCTGGAGCCGATGGGACGTCATCCTCTTTTGCGTCCTCCGGCGTCTCCCCCTCAAGGAGTGGCAGCCACTCCCCACGCTTGGAAAGACCCGCGTCCTTGTCCGTCCAACGGCTGGCCTC
>SZWC01009837.1:69955-83987 GCA_023375785.1 Penium margaritaceum
CACACACACACACACACACACACACACACACACACAAAATAAATGAGATCTTGTCTCACGTCTTCTTGTGATACTTGCCGTGTCACTCCACCTTCTTCACTCTCCTTGCTCTGTCGGCTTGGAAGGAATGGGTCTGCCTCATCCTGTGGTCTCGGGGGCCTTCCTCCTCCGGCATAGTTCCCTTTCCGGGCCCACTGCCCTTTGCACTGCCGACACTTATCAGTTCCAATGACTGTGAGTCTCCTAGTTCGTCCTCTCCTTCCAACGCCCTAAATGCTTCCTCCCTATAATTTTAGCAAGTCTTTGTGCCTTCTGCACTTGTGTCTCCAAATTTGACACCTCTGTCTGTTAGTGCCCCAGCACATTCTCCTCTTGATTTACCTCCTAGTTTTGTTTCACATGCCAAGATGCCTACAGATGTCCCAGTGTCATGTCTCGAGTTACAGGTCCTTGTTGTTGGCCCAGAGCCATACAAACACAAAGAGAGGATTCAAATTCTCCCTCGGCAGTCAAATTCCCAATCCTTTCAAAGTCACACTCGCTCCAATGCATCATCCTCCATTGGATTTCCTTAGAGCAAGCCCTCTGGTCTCAATGCACTCGGCCTTGAAGTGAGTTTTTTTCATCCCAACTTAGTAGTTGGATAAGTACTCGTTACACATGAGCTCTACAGCGTCCTCAACGCCTCCGTTGTAAGCTATGCCACAGCATACTTTGTAACGAATGGACTTCTCACACTCCCTCCACATCCTACCATACTTTGGCAAGCTCAAGAGGTAGCTTGTGCTACCTTTGGGAGAAGGCCATGCAAGATGAGCTCAGTTTTTTCAAGTTACATGATGTCTTTGATCATGGGGTCTTTTGACACAAGAAAGGGCTTGAAGGCAAGGTCGATAGATGCAAGGCTCGACTGCTAGCAAAAGGGTTATCTCATATCCTTGGAATTGAATTGAATGAGAAGTTGAATCCAGTTGGATAGTACACCAGTGCTCGTGGACTTATAAACCTGGTTGCATAGCATGACTAGGAACTGGATCAGATGGACATCAACAATGTATTTCTGCACGGACATCTCACCGATGGCACGAACAAGGTCTAGGGACTGCAAAATGCTCTGTACGGCTCAAGCAGCTATCGCGCTACAGGAACATGGAGATCTCCTCTACTATTAAGAGAGGTGGTTACCGCCGTAGTCCGTAAAGGATGTGGAACAAAGAGTCCTATCGGACTCACATGCAAGTAATCCAAGAAGAAACAGGATAGAATCAACACCTTGATCACAAAGATGATGCTGGTGGACAAGATGTGACAGAGAAGAATCAAAACAGCGCTCACCCTTTGGGGGGTTGTGGATGATGACAACATCCGAGGATGATCTGCATAACGGGGGACCAGAATGGAACCATGAGGATGGAATGTAGGAGCCCAAAAGGGGGTTGGAGGACCGTCGAATGTGGGAGGCCAACACCAATGATATGGGAATGGATACTGAGCCGCCATGATGTAGTAGGTAGCTGTAATTGTGATGGTGGGACTGGAACGATTGGAGGGGATAGAGGAGGTGGTGGTTCAAGAGGTGACAATAGCACCAACTGAGGAGCATGCCCAATTTTCACATTCAACGAAAGCGAGAGGAGCATCATCTGGTGGCACCATGTTCTTTCGGATAGAAAATTTTTATGCATTGCAAATCTAGACATGACCTTGCCAGAGGATGGGATGGATGAAGATGTAGATGTGCCTTTGCCATTTCCATGTCTACCATGCCCTCCACCTACATCCCCACATTTTCCCGCTCCCTTACCTCCTCCTAAGTTACCAAGGAGGAGGAAGACGCAAAGGAAGTTCCTCGACCTATAAGTGGTAAGCCATGTGGAACTGCAAAAGACAGGAAAATAACTCTTGCCACTCTTCATGGCCAGCATGGGGAGTTTACGTCCACAAGTAATGCATGAAGAATTGAATTGTGTTTTCCATTATCCCCTTCTCCACTCTCCATGAAGTAATCCATGGGGATTTGAATTGTGTTTTCCATTATCCCCTTCTCCATCATGTCACCCCCCTCAAATTGTGGTTTGGTTGCGGGGCTAAATTGTGTCTTCCTCACGTGTTGGTGTTCTGTCGCTGCCGTCTAGCTCCTTTTGGACCTTTGCAATGGCAAAGTTAGCCCCTGTGCTCGTCTTTGCATTTTTGTTGGTGTTTCTATCATGTCTTGGCATTTGTAGGATGTTGACCGGTCTTGTGTCATTACGTCGCGTGACACGCTATACAAGATTTCAATGCTAAGCAACACCCTCTCATCCAAGTCAAACACGACTACTCAGCAACTTGTGTCAACATATACCTTTTTTCGTTGACAAGCTACTTGAAGACTACCCTTTGTGTCTTGAAACAAGAAGTATATACACTTCAAATTTCCTAGAGTATTGGGAACCTATGTCTCTTTCCTTTCACTCTTTACCAAGAAAGGGAACACCACATGGTGTAAGCCATTGAACACAAATGATGCAAAATCTATACAATCCTGATTAGATCGTTCACTACAAACTCGACGAATGCTAGGAATTCAGCCCAGACGTCCACGGCAAGATCCACGTGCATAAATAACATGAGATGGGCTGGTTGTGTAATAACAGAAATGCCCACTCGGAAAGGTTAGGGAATCGTGTACGTCTGGTACATATCACTTCCCTCCCTTTCAGCCACGACGTCCCGTCGCGCGTGCAGATGTGACCCGGTGACGGCGGTAATAGCCATTGATCAGTTGATCGACGTCTCGGAGGTTGTTGTGGGGTTCCCAGCTGTCATGTGCGGCAACCATCACAATTTGAGCTTTGAAGAGTCTGCTCGGTGAAGTTTGATGTTGGCCGAGCTAAGAAGGACTTTGTCACCAACGACGAAAACGTTGTGGCTTTGACATCGATCTTCTGCCCTACTAACTTTTACTTCGATATGAAATATTTATTTGGGGACGACAAATTCATTAGTTCGGCTTTGTGTCCAATGTTTTTTACCGAAAACGAATATAGTTTATTGTTTTTTTGCCTTGCTCGAACCTAGCGAGCCGAACGAAAACCAAAGTGCGGTCGCGTGACGTGGATCAGTCAGGCGATCACTCGATTACCGGTTTTGGATGGGCACTAACACCAAAAATCGCGAACATAGGACATGAAAAAGACTAATAGATGGACAAAAAACGACTTTAAGACAACACATTGAAGTAATTTTGCCAAATCAAACTACAAGGAGTTAATTAAACCCGAGAACGAATCAAGACTATGGGTCGTAAATTGTTTCAAAGGGCCAAATAAAAAATCAATACGGTATTCGTTTCATCACTGCCTGCACCTTCGCAAGAGTCTACCGTGTTTCTTTCGAGATGGTGGACAAATCGCAGCGTAGGACATCAACTGTGAGAATGTTGCTTTGGCTATGTAGTCTAGCAGGTGTGGCAGGGAGTTTGCCATACACCACTCCAAACATAGTCTTACCCGTTGCGATGGAGACTGTCGAATTTGTGGGTGATTCTGGCGGTCGGGAGTTTTTGTGCCCAATCCGTACCATGAGGTTCACATTATGTTTGGAGAAGTTGTTCGAGCGTCCTGTTGGTCCGCTCGGTTTGGCCATCGGTTTGAGGATGAAATGCTGTTGAAATTTGAATTTGGCTGCCGTAGCAAGTCATCAGTTTGCGCAGAAAATGATTGGTGAATCATCCATCCCTGTCGCTCATGATGGTTCTCGGTATGTCGTGTAGCCGCACGATGTTGTTTAGAAACAACCCTGCTCTTCCTTCGGCGGTGACGGTGGTCGTTGTCAGGATAAAATGGGAATTTTTGGAGACCTTGTCACGAGGATTGCGTCATATCCCTTGGGTGTGACTGGTAATCCTTTGATGAAGTCCATCGAAATGTGAGCCCATGGTTCTGACGAAGTTGGAAGCGGCTACTAAAGTCCGGGTGGCCTCGTGCGTCGGGATTTTTCTCCTTGACACGTGTTGCAAGATTTGCATAAGCTGGCCCCGTCGGATTGCATAGTGTCCCACTTGTAGTTTTTTTCCAACTTCTTCGAACTGTCCACCTGGTCCTATGTCGTGGCATTCTTCGAGCACCATGCAGCGAAATTCGTTGTTCGGGGGAAGGACCACTTGGCGAGTGATTCGTCGCCTCCATTAGGGTGTTTTGTACTAGAATCTTGCCTTGTTGTATCTGCCATGCTGGTCGTAGCCTCGTGTGAACAGCCGCTCGAGATATGGATACCGCTGTAGTAGCGTTGTTACCTCAGCCATTAGATGTGGTCGGCGGCTGAGTGCGTCGGCTGGGTTGATTTTGCCTGGCCGGTACTCAGTTTCGTACTCAAACCCGGATTCAAGGTGTAACATCCATCGGGTTTGACGTCAGATGAGGTTTGACTACGTCTTCAAATGTTTTGCAGCATGGTGGTCGGTGCATACGATACATTGGCGACATTAAAGGTAGCATCGCCATGTCTTAAATGCATGTACAACGACAAGCATCTCTTTCTCGTGCATGGCGTAGTTGAGATCCGGTCCGTGCAGTATTGAGACATGTATGCGACTGGTCGTTTGCCGTTGCCATGGTCTTGCTCGAGGGCTGCGCCTGTAATGAGGTGCCCATCTTTTTCTGGCATACTCGGGGCCTTGACCGAGTTTCAGGCGCATTTGGGCCATTTTCCGATTTTTGGAAAGTTGGCTCGTGGTTGAGCTCGACTCCGCTCGACCGCGACTATGCGCAGCAAGGAGGAGCAAGTACGCAAGCGAGCACCAACGTGAGGGTCATGCCGGTGCTAGGGGGCTGTTTCGCGCGCAACCCCCACGTAGCGCAGAGGTGGCTTCCCCCTCTCGACTGGCAGCATATTGCATACGCTACCCGCTGAGGGGTTTGTCTCGGAGGCGGGCTCTGGACAACGCAGACGGTCAACTGCGGAAGGAGTTCCGGTGGTAGCAACTGTGTGACGGCCGCACTACCACCGGTGGCGTACGCAACAGGAAAACCGCACCCAATGCCAAGAGGCGTCAAGCCAATGCGGCGACTCACCGAGAGACAAGCCAGACCGTTGATCTGGAAGATTGACGGCCGAGCACTCCTCGCACTAGGCATTAGGTGCAAGTAGAGCACCAAGTCCAGGTGCAAGTAAAGCACTGGGATCAGGAGGAAGTAGCTTGCTACAGCAAGCTAGGAGAGCAGTAGGCTAGGGCTAGAGTAGCTGGCCAGACCGTATAAATACCTTTTACTCTGTTCATTGTCATGAGCCTAACATTTTTACCTCTTGTTTCTAGACATCTCCAAGTCTATCTTTCCGCTGCGACTGTGCTCTCCACACACTAAAAATTAATCTCAAGAGAGCACAAACTCTCACATCTGGTATCAGAGCCAGAGCCACGCGTTGGGCGGAACCGCTGCTGGAGCTCTACAAACTACAAGGAGCGAAGGTACGGACTACGCCAGACAATGTCGAGGCTGATCGCGAGGGAGATTGCCGGACCAGACTTCGAAGCCAACGCACGAGCCAACCTATGGAATTTTTTCATATTTCCAATGCGTTCACACGGCCTACCGTGTGCATGCGGGAGACGAAGGATGACTCCTACGCACTTCGAAGACGTCAGATTTTTGTCCCGGACTGCCAAATCACTGCAGGAAAAAACCCTATTGCTGCCAAAACGCTGCCAGTTTTTTTTAGAGAATCTCCAACGGCCAAGAATCATCAAGAGCCATGGAGCAAGCCCTATAGCAGATGATAGAGCAGCTAGGAGTCCTCAAGCTGGAGAACAAGTAGCTCAATCGTCAGATGGCTGACTTGCAGGACGTGACTGACAGTAAACAGGTTCAGGCGGCCCGGTCAAGGAGTCCGCCAAGACCAAAGCCAAAGGCTCCATAACCGTTCAATCCCTCAATCAAGGGTGCGAGCGTACGGACCTGGCTGTTCGCGATGAATAGCTACCTTGGGGCTCTGGGTCACCCTACAGAGGACGATATTGTGCGTGTGTCATTCACAGTGACATTGCTACGCGGAGCAGCATTGTAGTGGTGGAGGTAGCTGAATATGCTCGCCACTCGAGGTGGAGTTGGGAATGCAGCTGTGCAACATGCCGTTTTTTGGTAGCCAGGCGAAGGGCAAGCTGAAGTTCGCGTGTTGACAACATGGGAGCAGTTTGAGCAAGCCATTAGGGATCGGTTTGATCTCATAAACACCTACATGGACGCACGCAATCAGCTGAAGCAACTTAAGCGGATCGGCTTGGTGCAGGAGTACACACGCCGTTTCTTGGCGTTGTGCTCGGAGACCGACAACATGAGTGAGCCAGAGATGGCAAACAAGTACCACGACGGTTTGAAGGCAGAAATTCAGGGCACGCTGGCACCAAGTGGCATCACGGAGTTCCAGGCCATGGTAGCCACTACTGAGCGCGTTGACGTGCTACGCTACCATTGAGGGGGTTTCCGTGAGGAGGAGGAAAATTTCCAACGTCGAACACAGTACCAACGAACCGACCCCATGGAGATCGACGAAGTGCAAGGAGGCCATCATTAGAGGAACTGTTGGATCTGCGGGAAGCCTGGGCACCACAAGAAGGACTACAAGAAGAAGCAGCAGGGAAACAACAACCAGCACTGAGTGGCGGGCGGCCAACTTCTGGGAAAGCTTTGTCCGCATCAGCGAACACAAGCCCCGAAAGTCCTTCGATAACTAGGGAGCTTCTGGGTGTATTGCTGTGGAGCGAAGGAAGGGGGAGCGTTCCGGGAATTCTCCTAAAAGCCGAAATCTCATCGGCTGGTTTTGCGGACGGCGAGGGGCGCCAAACTTGCCGGCAGATTAATGCATTGTTGGATTGCGGCACGTCGTACTCATTTTTCAGCGACGAGCTTGCAAAGAGGTTGGGGCTTGTACGGCTACCCGTGGAAGCCAACTAGGGCCAAATTGGTGCAAGGGGAGCTGGAGTACGGACCTGCTTTGAAGCCTCTGAGGATCCGTCTGGGCAAGCTGTCGTGCGAGGTGAACTTTTGCACGTGCCCGATGGATGTCTACGACGCCATTTTGGGGCTTGACTGGCAGCACCTGTGGAATCCTGCTGTGGATTTGGTACGTAGCCAAGTGAAAGAGAAGAGATACGGAGAGCAAATTGTTTTACCGTTATGGGCTGAGGAGAAGGACTCCAAGGCAGACAAGGTGCCGCAATTGAGTTACGTTCAGCTAAAGCGTTATCAACAAAAAGGGGACAAAGTCTACCTTGTGTGGATGCGGCAGAAGGAAGCAGTTGAAGAGGTGGAAGTGTTGGCAGAAGGGGCAAAGCAACGAGAGGGAGACCAGCAGAAAGCACCAGCAGTAGAGCTGTCAAAAGGCATCAAGGGATTGTTGGATAGCTACATTGACGTGTTTCCTACTCAGCTGCCAAAGGGCTTATCACCAAAGCGGGACATCGACCAAAGAATTGAGCTGGTTCCTAGAGAAACTCCAAGGGTGCTGCTTATTGCATGAGCGATAATGAAACTATGCCATTGGGACAGTGCTGATGTAGGATCACGAGAAGGGGCCACAGCTGATTGCGTACTTATTGTGCAAGTTGCAAGGTGCAGAGCTGAACTACGCAATCCATGAGAAGGAGATGCTGGCGGCGATCCATGCGTTTAAGCACTGGAGGTGCTACCTCGAGTCGCGACACTACGTGGTTTTCACGGACCATTATGCCCTAAAGCACCTGAAGACGTAGCCGAACCTCAGTCATCGACAAACTCGCTAGATGGAGTTCTTGGAAGGGAGTTTTGACTACAAGATCCAATACAAGCAGTGGAAGGTGAACCCGGCAGATCCTCTGTCGTGGAGGCCGGACTTGACCCTCAATGCCATCTAAGTGCTGATGGGATCTCCAGTCCTACATAGCATGTTCAAGCATGGCTATGGCGTGGACAATGAGTTCACGGGTGGTGCGCTGAAAGATGCCACGTGGGATGGAGTGTATTGGCAAAGGCGACAGGAGCGGAGGATTGTCATGCCAGACTATGCGCTATTGAAGTAGTTATTGTTGGAGGTGTACGGCACCCACTACTCGGGTCACTTCGGCTTTGGCAGGATGCTCAAAGCCTTGGCACGCCAATACTGGTGGTCGTCAGTGGCAACTGATTGCAAGAGGTTTGTGAGCAGCTGTGATGTGTGCCAACACATCAAGGCGCGGAGGACCAAGCCACTTTGGGAGCTACAACCATTACCTGTACCAAAGAGGCCATGGACAGAAATCTCGCTCAACTTCATCGGCGGGTTGCCTATGACGCAACAAGGCAAAAACACGGTGTTGGTGGTGGTGGACCGGTTTTCCAAGATGGTACATTTCATCGCATGTCCTGAGAGCATCACAGCTGCTGGGTCAGCTCAACTTCTCCTCAGTCATGTCATCAAGGTGCATGGAGTTAGGGTTAATCAGACCACTTTCATACACTAGAGGACTTGTGAACAATAGATGTTGTTATGTTTTTAGAAGTTTCTAGGATGTGAGAGAGGCACATAGTGGTGGCACTGTCTATACATGTTTTGTTTAGTTTCCTTAGTGAAAAACAAACATACTATTTCATTGTAATGCCACTTGTTTAGTGATACACTCTTTCATACAATTACCTTAAACACTTCTGTCTTTTGAATCTCCCAACTCCCCCCTTCTGTCAAGTGGAAAGTTAAAAGGAGAGTGTATGAGAGAGTGAACAGAATTTTATATGACAGTGACATACAAAAGAACACGAGTGTACAAGGAGGAGAAACTTCACATAAGTGGTAGGTGATCATGTTCACGAATACACTATTTCAATCTAACGTCACTTGTTTAGTGATACACTCCTTCTTATACTTGCATCATACACTTTTGTCTTTTGAACCGCCCTCCACCTCCCCCGTCCTCCGTCAAGTGGAAGTGTATGAGACGAGTGTATAAGGGAGTGAACCGATTTTTGTATGATAGCAACATACAAAAGCACACTTGTGTGCAAGGAGGAGAGAAATCTTAGATGTTGTATAAAATCATGTACACAAATGTATTGTTTCATTATAACATCACTTGTTTAGTGATTTACTCCTTCATACACTTACCTCGTACACTTTTATCTTTTAGACCCCCCACTCCCCCCCCTCTCGTCAAGTGGAAAGTGTATGAGGGGAGTGTATGAAGAAGTGAATGGAATTTTGTATGATAGCAATATACAAAAGCACACTTGTATACAAGGAGGAGAAACTTCGTAGAAGTTATATGAGACCATGTACACAAATAGATTATTTCAATGTATCGTCACTTGTTAAGTGATACACTCCTTCATATACTTCCATCATACACTTTTGCCCTTTGGACCCCCCCAACCCTCCTCCCTTGTCAAGTGTAAAGTGTATGAGGGGATTGTGGGAGGGGGTGAATAAAATTTGGTATGACAATGGCATACAAAAGTACACTTGTGTGCAAGTGTTATAAACTTCAAGCGATAGGTTACCATATACGCAAATGTATCATTTTAATGTAACGTCACTTGTTAAGTGATACACTCTGTTAAGTCATACACTTGTCTCACACACTTTTGTCGTTTGGACCACCCTCCTCGAACTTCATCCCCTCCCTGGTCGAGTGGCAAGTGTATGAGGGGGTGAACAAAAGATAACATGACGGCAACATAGAAAACCACACTTGTGTACAAGGAGGAGAAACTTCATAGAAGCGGTAGGTGATCATGTACACATATGTATTTTTTCAATGTGTTTCACTTGTTTAGTTATGCACTCCTTCATACACTTACCTCATACACTATTGTCTTTTTTATCCCTCCCACCTTCCTCCCCCATCAAGTGGAAAGTGTATGAGGGGAGTGTATGAGGGAGTGAATGGATTTTTGTATGATAGCGACTTACAAAAGTACACTTGTGTACAAGGAGAAGAAACATCATAGAGGTCATATGAGATCATGTACACAAATGTTTTACTTCAATGTGATGTCACTTTTTTAGTGATATACTCCTTCTTACACTGACATCATACACTTTTGCCGTTTGGACACCCCCTCAACCTCCCCCCCCTCCCCCCTCCGTCAAGTGAAAAGTGTATGAGGGGATTGTATGTGGGAGTGAACAAAATTTGGTATGACAGTGACATACAAAAATACACTTGTGTACAAGGAGGAGATACTTCATAGAAGTTTTATGAGATCATGTACACAAATGGATTATTTCAATGTTACGTCACTTGTTGAGTGATACACTCCTTCATACACTTACATCATACACTTTTGCCCTTTGGATCCCCCCGTCCCCACCCCTCCCCCGTCAAGTGCAAAGTGTACGAGGGGATTGTAGGAGGGGGTGAACAAAATTTGGTATGACAGTGACGTACTAAAGTACACTTGTGTACAAGGAGCAAAAACCCCATACAAGTGACAAGTTATTGTGTACACAAATGTATTACTACAGCGTAACGGCACTTTT
The DNA here is from genome assembly GCA_023375785.1 of Penium margaritaceum. NCBI lineage: Eukaryota > Viridiplantae > Streptophyta > Zygnematophyceae > Desmidiales > Peniaceae > Penium > Penium margaritaceum. The sequence continues at coordinate 80,423 of SZWC01009837.1, forward strand.
TAAGTGATACACTCCTTCATACACTTGTCTCATACACTTCACTCATATAGACCCCCCTCCCCTGACTCCACCCTCCCCCTCCCCCCACCAAGTGGAAAGTGTATGAGGGGATTGCACGAGGGAGTGAATCTAATTTTGTATGATGGTGGCATACAAAGGTGCACTTGTGTACAAGGAGGAGAAATATCAGACAAGCTATGTGAGATCATGTATACAAGTATATTGTTTCAATGTAACGTCACTTGCTCAGTCGTGCACTCCTTCATAGCCTTGCCTCATGTATACAACCAGGATTCTTTGAAAATCTCTTCATGTAAGTTCACGTAGAAGTTACTCGGAAGATTCTTCATTGTGTGACTTTGTCCTCCAGTCCAACCAGGAGTATTCTATGAAAGTTGCCATTATGTATGGGTGAATACAAGGAAGGTACTTGGAATCTACATGTACAGAAAAATGTGTGGTGTACACAGATATAGTAGTACATGAATTTGGGGTGATTGGGACTAAATGGGTCTCAGATTACAATCCACGCTTCACTTCGCTGTTTTGGAGACATCTCATGGAGAAGCTAGGCACGCGGATGCAACTGACCACGGCATACCACCCACAGAGCGATGGGCAGACAGAGCGCACGAATCAGACTTTGGAGCAACTGTTGCGGAGATATGGTGGAATCATTACCATCTATGTGAAAAAAGACAAAACGTGGCCAGGTGGCCGTTACGTTGGGTGCTGCTGGTAAGCGCTGGAAATCGTTGTTGGAGTCGAATTTTTGTGATGCGGCTGGATGTTGGAATGGTTTGTTGGAATATCCATGTTCGCACGTGTTTCCGCTAGTTTGGATGCTTTGAACAAATTTTGGTCGTATTCGCATCGTGTACTGATGCACATGCGCAAAGTAATCGCTTTTGCGCTAGTGGAACATCCTTCGCTAGCTCTGATGCTACGGTCGAAATGTTAACTGGTTTAAAGACCACCAAACTGCAGCCCATGGAGCATGCCCCCATTGATGGAAGTTCGTCCAGGCAATGCCCAACAATGGTTGGGTGATCGTTGGAGCGAGCGTGGCTCTGACAGGCGACAGCATTCAAGCGGCGTATCGACGCCTCTCGTCCATCCGCAACATGCAATGCCGCCCCCACCACTCTCCCATAACCCTACCAGACCCATGGCATCAGCTGACGCCACTTCCATAGGAGGGAGGAAGCCTTTTGCCATCCCTCGCACCATCTCCTCTGCTTGCTACCTTCAGCACTGGCCACGATGGGAACTCAGGCGACTGAATCTACCTTGAAAAATTTTCACGGAAACAACGAAAATGAAACCATCGAAACCTCAACAACAGAATGATTCAAGAATTATCCAACACAATGATTAAAGAAGATGGTGCGCAGCTTCCGATTTTGTTGGAAATCGTTGTTGGCGACGATTTCCAGCGTTTACCAGCCACGCCCGTTGGATCTTCTCAGCCTGCCCGTCACAAAGCTTCACTACTGCCCGACCCAGGTCGCGGATAGCTGCGACTATCGCCCGAGTGACTATCTCTTCTTTCTAATAGGCCGTTCTCCTGCTCGGTGGTGAGTTTAGAGGTGAGACTTTTCGCGGGAAGTGGCTTGGCATGCTGACGGGGCGGCAGTCAACGCTGATGTGTGCTTCGGCACACGGGGTCGACACGTGCTTTTTGGTTTGCCGCCGTAAAGCATTTGGAGCAAAGGTGGTGGAAGTGGTGGAGTATGGATTGTGTACTGTTTTGGCCTCCGGAGGTGACTATATTGACTACTTTTCACGAAACCCCCCCAGATTGCTGACTTCCGAAGCCAAAGTATCAATTTTTTTCGTGAAAAGTTTAAGCATTTGCTGAGCCTAGCCGTGTGGAGGTCGTAAGGCATTACGCTGGGGAATGGAAAAAGGGTTTTTTTCAACTTGTCTGTTTGAATTTGCAAGTTTGAATTTTGACACCCGTGTTGCATACAAACCCCTGGACAGCCCCTCGAGGCGCCTTCCGTCGGGCGCCGCTGCATGCATGGTACTTCTAGGGATCCTCGCACTTCATGCAGGCACACCCACCTGTCTCCACCAGCAGTCGCCCTTTCCAGCAGTCGTGCCCACCAGCCACCACACCATGGAGCACCAGTTGTACGCCAACTCTGTCTCCATCACCGGCCCTGCCCCCAATGTGCAACTTCCCGACCTTTCCAAGTCGCAAACTGAGCCCTTCGGTGAACACCACATGTGGGAAGAAACCCGTCGGGCTGCTCGTTGGGACGATCGCACTTCTGCAGCCACTACTCGCAAGTTGCGCCACATTCTATGTGGGGAGAAGACCATCGAGGATGCCCGTGAAAATGACACGGGGTTCAACGGTCACCCATGTGTTGGAGGACCCCGTCCTGAAGGGTACCGCCATCACCACGACGACATAACTCCTCGGCCCCCTGCGACTCTCAGCAGTGGCCGAGTTTCCCTCGCTGAACAGATGGAAGCCCTCCTCGCACCTGCCATAGTCACCAAGCCCGTTCCGGCAAATGATCCCGCAGCAGTGCATGAGCATGCAGCCGGCGTGCTGTAGCCCGAAGTCAGCATCAGCGTCACCGATGCATCCATGGCTGGCAGACTCGGCAAGGGATGGTGGAACTCCGACCGAGACACGGAGTTGCTTGAGATGGCTCTCGCATTTGCGGAGCAGAACCGCGGCACCTGCGGATGGATGGTCCGCATGTACGACGACGTCGCGCGCAACGTGACAGCTTCTTGGAAGGTTTCGGAGCCCCTCACTGTCATGCAGGTGAAGAGCCGCATGACAAACCTCAGGCGGGTCTGGCGCACCGCACGCGACCTGCTTGGGAGAAGCGGCCATCAGCTCAACCGCACCACGTGGACCATCGAGCTGGACAGCGACAAGTGGCTCGACATCGAGCGCTCCGACCCTAAGCAAGGCAAGTTGCAGAATCTTGCCATGCCATGGTATGACGTGGCGACAAAAGTATTTCAACCGGACAAGGCTGCTGGAGACAACGTCGTCACAACGGACACACCAGCTGTCAATGCACCACCACCTGCTGACATGCCAACACCAGCAGCTGCACCTGTGGACCTGGACCATCGTGGCAAGCGTCGGCTGCACGCGGCACAGCAAATTGACAGGGCCGAGAAGATGCTAAAGGGAGCTGCAAAACTCGAGTGCATCATCAAGGATGAAGGGCCAAAGACCGCATGGGGCATGGTCGTGTACGTTTCTTCACGCGATGTGAGTGTGCATAAGAACAACAAGTTGGCCCTGCTTGATGCCCAACGCAGTGATGAGCTGCGTGAGCTGTACGTGCATTCATATGGTGACTTGAGTCATGAAGTGGCAGAGCGCATGCTAGGACGTGATCCAAAGAAAGACCCTAAGGGAAAGACCGCAGAAGCAGCAGGAAGCAGCGCGGAGGAAGATGTGGAGGAGGGGGGGGGGGGCAACACGCAGGATGAGGGACGTGATCGAGACAATCTTGCAGCGAACAAGAACCTTGATGAGGATGTGGACTCTTTTGAGTTTTGAAGGACTATTTATTTTTAGATGTTG
>SZWC01009837.1:84057-103864 GCA_023375785.1 Penium margaritaceum
GGGGGGGGGGGGGGGGGGGGCAACACGCAGGATGAGGGACGTGATCGAGACAATCTTGCAGCGAACAAGAACCTTGATGAGGATGTGGACTCTTTTGAGTTTTGAAGGACTATTTATTTTTAGATGTTGGTTTACGTTAGCCTGTTCAGCATGTGAAAGTGGAGTTTAAGGATTTCATAATCATCAATAAAGGGATTCCAAACTTGCAGAGCTGTCACATTCTGATGACGATGGTTCCATATAGTCCTCCCACATCTGCTGTGCTATTTCTCTCCGCAACAATCTGGTCCGTGCCAGGCCATGTCCAGCTCCAATCTCCGCCGTCGATGCATTTTGTAAATGCACGTGCAAGTATTCGACGCCGTTTTCAAGTGAAGTTATGAGGTTGTGTACGAAAAAACATGACAAACTTAATGGCCCCTGAAATTCTCCGTTGAAATTCCTAACCCCATTCAGAATGTGAAAGCGTCCCTTCAACACGCCAAATGCTCTCTCTGTGCATGAACGAACAGCTGCATGCCTGCGGTTGAATAACTCTTCTTTTGTTTGAGGCTGCATTTGACCTGGCCCGTACTTTCGTAAGTGATAACGTATCCCGCGGTACGGCGTCATGAGGCCGTGGCTGTCTGGAAATTCTGCGTCAGCAAGGATGTATTTGTTGGATGGCACGCGGAACCCTTGTCGCAAAGCGCCAGCAAACATGCGTGCGTCGTGCACGCTTCCCTCCCACCCTGCACTGATGTAAGTGAAGATTAAGTTGTGGTCGCATGCAGCAAGAATGTTCTGCGTGATTTGATGGTGACGATTCACGTACGCGCCACGTCGTGGACGACTGACAACGACGGGGACGTGTGTGCCATCAATCGCTCCAATGCAGTTTTCAAACCATGGGATGTAGTCCGGGCAATGTGCCCACCGTTCCGGCGGAGATGCATCTACCGATGGCATTTTGATGATATGGGGTGCGAGGGAAACGAGAGCTGTGACGATCTCCCTCACGATCCGCCATATGGTAGTTGCTGCACGCTGAAACCACTCCATTAGCTGCTGCATGGTCATGTTGAAGCTGACAAGTTGCATGTAGATTAGATTTTTTTCTTCCAGCATAAGTCGTGTGTCGCGGATTGATGATGCCACCCTGAGGAAAGCGATGACACGCTCCCACGACGGCAGCGACATGCGGGACATGTTGGCGGATTCGTTGAGGGTGTCCTTCACACAACTCTTGCACCCACGCCGGTCCAGGTAGAGCTCCGGTCAGCATGGGCTGACGGATCATGCGTCTGATGAGGCGTCGATGAGAATCTGTCTGACCATGAGGATGATTTAAGCCCGCTGCTCTATTGCACAACGTATGAGGGAATCTCTTGCTGCTTGTTGCCTGGAGTCCATTTTTGCGAATCCTGTGTGACGAGGGGATATGCCGTACATTCCTTTGTCGCAGGCATGAATTACAATTGCGACATGGGACGTGCGCCACGAGCCATTGAGCAGTTGCGATGCGTGCAGGCGATTCGTAATCGATGTGGACCGACAGGTCCAGGGGTCAACCCCCCAAAGGAAAGGAACAGTTCCACTACCAAGTAGTAGCCATACCAACGGGCGGGAAGTTGTGTACCGTTCCCGTGGGGAACGGTGTTCGACTTCAGTGCTACACTACCGAAGTCTACCACCGCTCCTCTCGCGCAAAAACGCTTTTTGGAAAAACGCTTCTCACCACCGAGCAAGAGAACGGCGCATAAGCCATCCCTACAAAATCCTCGCGGCTAAGTCCTGGCAACTTACTCCTAGCGACTGAATCTTTGCGAGTGACTCCTCACATCTTGCTCCTAGCAACTTCCTCTTCGCTTCTCAGAAAGCTGTGTTCGAGGTCACGATGGTTGCTTATAGGAGAGGACGGCTTAAAAAAACATCATGTAGTTCTTAAAGGATTGGGGACTGCTGGCTTGAGCCAAGGACGGCTGGCTTAGTGGAGGACAACTACGTGGAGATTGGGTCAGCTGGCTTAGCGAACGATGGCTGTCTAGAGCCGAGGGTGGCTAGTTGGAGCCGAGGTTGGGTGGTTGGAACCGAGGGCGGCTGGTTGGAGCCGAGGGCGGCTCGTTGGAGCCGAGGGCGGCTGGTTGGAGCCGAGGGCAACTGATTGGAGCTGAGGGCGGTTGGTTGGAGTCGAGGGCGGCTGGTTGGAGCCGAGGGCTGCTAGTTGGAGCGGAGGGCCGCTGGTTGGATCTGAGGGCGGCTGGTTGGAGCCGAGGGCGGCTGGTTGGAGCTGAGGGCGGCTGGTTGGAGCCAAGGGCGGCTGGTTGGAGCCGAGGGCGGCTGGTTGGAGCGGAGGGCGGCTGGTTGGATCTGAGGGCGGCTGGTTGGAGCCGAGGGCGGCTGGTTGGAGCTGAGGGCGGCTGGTTGGAGCCAAGGGCGGCTGGTTGGAGCCGAGGGCGGCTGGTTAGAGCCGAGGGCCACTAGTTGGAGGGGAGGGCCGCTGGTTGGAGCCGAGGGCAACTGGTTCAAGCCAAGGGCGGCTGGTTGGAGATGAGGGCGGCTGGTTGGGGCCGAGGGCGGCTGGTTGGAGCTGAGGACGGGTGGCTGGAGGTGGCAAAGCAGGATAGAGCCCAAGGCGACAGGCTGGAGGACTGCAAGCAGATGGCCAGTCCACCTTCAAAGATGACAGCAGGTACGTGGTCACGAGTTACAAGAACTACAGGAAAATCTTAGAGTCCACCTAGCCAACGTGTTGGCAATTGTCATGTGGTAGTAGTGTTGTTAGTCGCATCAGTTGAGAGTGTCGTGACCTTTCGGTGGAATTCTCGACATACCAAGACAAATCCAGATTTAGAAAGATGCATCTCGCATCTTCACCATCGATTCTTGAATACCCCCAACTTCTCAGTGGACCTTCTCGAATCTGATCACTCAGGACACAACTCCACATGCTTCGCTCGACTATCGACCCAATGACAAATTGATGGTGAAGATGCGAGGTGCATCTTTATAAATCTGGATTGGCTTGGTGCGACGAGAATTTGATCAAAAGGTCGCGACACTTCTGTCATTGATTCGCGGGAGTGGTCGAAGTTGTCAAAAAGGTCGATAAGTTTCACTGGAGGCGAGGTCAGTTGACCTGTTTGCCCTCGACCATTACAGTGAATACTGTGGTCTTGCAACGCGGTGGGTTGTTTGTGTAATAAATGAAATGCCCACTCGGAAAGATTAGGGACGTGTGTACATCTCGTACGTAACAGTTGAGACCCATTTTTAACCAAGACTAGGTCGCCATGTGAAGACCAAGTCAGTTCACAAATACTTTCCTTACATGTTGGTGCAAATTTCGTGAAAATGATAAGTCTGATGGGTTGTGTAAAAAAACCAAAATTTGAGATGGATAAGTTGGCCAAGTCCTGTTTTTTGTTTTGTTTTTCTGTATGTCACGCAATGGGTCGTTGAATGCTTGTAGAATTTGAGTTCATAAAAGTCTTAACACACTGTTGGATTGAATTTTGTAATGATGCTTAAATTTGTAAGGTATACTAAACTTGATAATAACCATCCAAGCTCCCCTCAAGATTCAAACCATTTGTTTACTCTTAAATGATGGCATTTAAAGTTGAGACCTACACATTGGTTCTTATGAAATTTTTGGTTTTAAATACTTTTCCATGTCCATATTTGGGCATTTACATGGCAAGTTTTAAGCGCAGAACTATCTATCCAATATTTTTTATCCAGACATAACTTTGATTTTGGCTGAGTTGAACACTTGTGGGTTGGATTGCAAAACAGATTCCAAGTAGACCAGACTCTACCGATCGAGATGGACTCTCTACTCCGGGAACTCAAGTTTTGCACTTGACTGAAGCTTACCTAAACGGACTCTCACTCAATGGTGGATGGTCGAATGCACGATTTGATGTTGCACTTAATGGAGCTCCTAATTAGAGGTCGTGCTTGTCAACCTGACAGGCACTGGATGGTCCAGATCCAAGCGTGCCCTGAAACACATGGTCAAGGATGAATCCTCCGCTGAGAATGTGTATGTGTTTCAAGGTTCATGCCTTGAACCGACGCCCTATTACTGCTTGTGATTCTTACGTCACTTGCCGGGTTGTGAAGTGGAGAGGCCTTGCAACATTTTTTGTGACGGCAAAGTCGCAATCTGCCCTATTGTTCTCTGCATCTGTCGCCGTTCACCCGTAAGGACGATATTGAAATACAGGTAGCATCGTTTTTCGTTTTTTCATATTGAGCAGCCCCGATTTTCAAAAGTATGTTTTCATAACCCTAGGTGTATTTTGTAAAGGTTCAATTTTCCAATTCACCTTTTGATTTATTTCTCTCTATGTGTATAATTGACATATCCCTTTGTTTCCATGACCTTTTCTTGACTTCGTGGTTCCATATGTTGAATAAATAGGACCCTCATACAAGCGTCCTTTTTCAGTGTTGCATGCCCTTGAAACCTTTCCATATTTGGGTTGAACTTGCTGTGTACCATGTTTTTCCTAAACCTATTCAACTTATTCACGCATGATATTCCACATGTGGACAAATGTGGTTTCTCAAAATAAAACATAGGAGCTTGTTCTCTGAGCAAATGTCATTTGGTTATACCTTGTTCTTCGAATAATGTTTGACCTCCATTTTTAACATAAAATTTAGCATTCACATTTTGCACCTAGGGGTACATGGCAATGAGACAAAATACCCCGCGTTGACGCGGCATATTGTAGGAACACAATGAACCCTTAGGTGTTCATGGCGTTAAAAGAACGTCATCAGGGGTATTCTACGGTCGTAACTTACCCTTCAATATTCTTGGGAATAGAAAAAAATTCCATGGTCTTTGGAAACCTATGTTTTTTAACAGAGGATGGTAAGAGTAGTAATTGTGGAAATGTGGTTTATTAGTATTTTCATGTTTTTCCGATCTCTCGCCCAGGTGGGCGATTTTGCCATTCAATGGGTGCATTCAACGGCGATTACCGAGTGATTAACTGTCGGTGAAGAGGGCATCAAAACCCAAAAACTCCTAAATGGTAAGCCTTCACAAAATTTGGACAATCATTCTACAAAACAAATGGCACAATCATAGCACATGCCCAAAATCAAGACATGATAGCAAATGTGTATGTGAAATTATCGTTTCATGAAAACATCCTGACATCTACGGTTAACAAACATCAATGTGAGCAAATGATTTAGTCGACCATTTGCGACTAGAAAACGACTATCTAAGAATGCTAGGTCCGACGGAAGTGGGGTCTGGCTGACACTGCGAGGCTTTGTTCGATGTTTGATGTCATCTCGTAAGATCAAGACGTCAATCGCTACTGACGCGAAGTACAAACCCCACAATTCTGACTAAATTTGCCAATGATTTGAATAGATGACCTTGAATACAGGAACTTACTCAAGAATCATGAAGTATTGATAAATCGAGCGGAAGCGATTGACACCCTGAAATCCATAGTAGTAACATGACATTTGTTCTTTGCTTCAGACGCTACTAGCTGCTTTTGGGTTACATTGTAACCACATTACATTCCAATTAGCGACCGTTCGATGCAAGTAAAATTGTGATTGGTCGCCGACAATCACGCAGCCTTTTCTTCAGGATTTTATATTCTTTCTTCTCTCTCTATTGCTCCTCGAACTTTGAGCCTTGCCAGGTATCGAATAGAAATGGTTGTTTGTCTACGTATAAATACGTGTTGAGACCTCTATCATTGACAAAAACCAGCATGAAACATAAATAGTAGACATCCTTGAAGCACGTAGACGATCTTTGCATTCCTTTGCATTTCATGAGGAATTAATGTGGTCCTTGTATCGTCTCAATTTCTTTTAAGTTTATGAGATTATTCTCTTCAATTCCATTTCAAGGGCCGAATTAAAGATACCTTTACGTGGTTAACATGCAGCCGTATGCATGCTTTGCGTGCAACATGCAACTCTTGTTTGAGATGCTCTTTGAATTTTCTAGGTCTAATGTACATACTGAAAAAGCATGGAGCGATAACCCCAAAATTGCCGAGTTCTAATGGTCCTGGTGAAGCTAGTTTTCTGTGTTGTAACAAAATAGACATGATATTTTTACAGTAACTCCTATCGTATCTGCCTTTAGTGGGAGTTTTTCCCTAAAGTCAACTAGTTTGGGCTGAGCCCCGGAATTGCTGAAGTTCATTCTTCATTTATATTCGGATTGTTTAGCAGTTGAATGAAATTCATCGATTGAACTTCCTGCTTTTTATACTTGAATTTGTTTGTGCCCTGTCAGCACACTATTCATGCACGTTCATCTATCAGCCCCCTTTATCTGGGGTTTTGATCCGTTGACCCCTCATTAACGGATCCTGTCTCGAAGCGTCCAACCGGCAGCGCGCACTTGCTGCTGGCTGACGTACCGGCTTCGCGACGAGTAGGGTTTCCATTTGAGTTCAAAATTTTGAGCTAAGAGACGATGCAATTGTGTACCGTCAGATGAAGAATAAAATTGTATGACAAATAAGTTAAATATCGCATCAAGCTCAGCAGCCTATCTTGATTTGCTTTCGATCTTCAGTCAATTCATTCATCCATTTTCACGTGATTGGCTAGAAACTAGGGCATGAATGAAAGATGAAGTATCGATGAAGAAGCTGGTAAATGGTCTTCAAGTATCCGTCTTGAAAGGCGGAGGTTGCAAAGAACTTGCGAGCACCGCTGAAGGTACGGACGTCTCGCTACATATGCCACGTCGGAGATTCCCTCTCGAATCTGAGCTGGACTATAGGTGAAGCATGAAGTTCCCCAGCGATTCTGGGGTGTGCCTGGGATTCAATGAATAGGCAGCGCCTAACCACGCCGCTCAACTTGAAAGGCAAGAATGACGTATCTCGACCTTTCGGTGGAATTCTCAACATACAGAGACAAATCCAGATTTAGAAAGATGCATCTCGCATCTTCACCATCAATTCTCGAATAACCCCAACTTCTCAGTGGACCTTCTCGAATCTGATCACTCAGGACACGACTCCACACGCATCGCTCGACTATCGAACCAACGATCCAGACTGTGCCTCATTCATAATTGGCCACTTGTGTATGTATGTTCAGTCATTTTGACACTTGTCATCGAAGTACACCTATTGCTAATTATAAACTGCTGAAGTGTCCCGAATTCTAAATCATGTTCTACCTCGTAACTTCTACCTACTCACCATCTACGCTCTGTTTGGTCTAACATCTACCCATTGGGTAGAACTGACCATAAAATACCAACTCAGTATTTATAAACCTAAGCAGATAATCTGGGTAAGCCAGGTAGGATCCCAAATATAAACATCTGACATGTTGGTCTTTGCCCTTTTGGTGATTGATTAGTAGTTAGCACTCGAGGAAGAGGATGGACAGTCCTGGTCCATCCGATGAAATCAGTCAAGCAGAATGTATTCTGTAATATTCTACCCTATATCGATACATAAATCATTGGGCCACGCTCTCTGGCATAGAACCAATGAGATTTCATCCGCAAGATAAATCTTCAAGGCCAACCGTTGCATTTCGAGGGCTTCAGTTACCCATTTACTTTATCGGTTTTTCCCATTGGCATCAGAGTCCATGACCCTTCCGGGACCAATTGTTGCCGCAATCCACTTCTCTTGCTCATTTCAGCTGACGGGCCGACAACGTTCTGCCGTGGTCGAGCAGGGGCAGAGCTGGTAAAAAATACAATGCTCTGCAAACAAGGTGTCTATCTCGCCTAAGAACTCACCACCACAATTCAAGTGGAACGTGTGGAGGGTTTGACGAGACTGGAACTCAGCCATCACCATTCACAGGCAAACTACCAGAGCAGCATCACTCTTGTGGCGCAGGCTGTAGACCCACCTCATCCAGGTAAAGTCATATGTTAGGGTAAGGACATGTCACCCCTGATCTGAGAGGGACTCATTAGGGAGGGGACTGAGAAGGTCCGAGTGGACCAACTCAAGCGGTCATAGTCCCCGGGAAATGGAGTCGGGGTAAGTGCAACGATGCATCTTAACCTGAGAGCAAAAGATACAGTCGGTCTTGGACGGATTCTCAAAGGAAGTCACATGAGTTGAGTCCCAATGAGCTTGGACACAGTATTTGAGCACACATAGCAAAGGCGACGATGCGACAAACGCTTCTGTTATGGACAGAGAGCATGAGTGACAAACACATGTACAGATGTGGAGGAAGGAGAGGAGGTAGAGGGAGTAGTACAAGACACACGATAGAGGTTATTGACAACCAAGGCACAAAGAACAAATGTACGAGTGTCGAGGGCAGTTCCAGTGGCAGATTCAGCAGAGTGCTCAACAGAGAGACCCATCTTTGTACACACACCTACACAGAGCAAGCTGAGCACAAGAGCACAAACAAAAAGTACATCGAACATGTACAAGGGGCCAGATGGACCATCAAATCTCTCAACCCTTACTCCTCGTACATCAAGCAACTAACCAGACCCTGTGCAAACAGACCGAACAGATGCAATGGGACCAAGCATGATGAAGTCACTACGATGGCAAGTCAAGTGATGGATGGCACCGGAGTCAATGATCCGCGTGCCACTCAGCTGAAAAATCAGTTGTTGACACTGAACAACATGACAAAGAACACTCTGCCTATGTTGGATGGGAAGCAAAGGACTATGGACAACAACGAATAGCACGGGCTTGTGACTCATGAAGCCAATCGGTACTATTAGGTCCATCCTCATCACAAGCCGACTGAGCTCCCCCACAAGCATCATCACGGGTAAGAGGCATAGTAGGACAAGCTCTCTGGGAACCACTGGGCTATGATATCACACTCGCACCTCCCAAAGTTCTAGTAGTTGACGAAGCTCCACGATCATACGATCCCAAGGGTCCATATGACCATTGCTACTTGGTGATGCGATTGTATCTGTTGCAGTCATGGTCACGAAACGTCTTTTCCGTGTGTCACTGGAGGACATCCATTACGCATGCACTACTTGGAGGTTACACATGATCCGAGGCCAATCAAGGAACTACTCATGCTATGTGTAGGGATGAGCGCTTGCAAAGTTATGGTAGTGAATAGAACTTCCACAACCACTACTCATCGGCTATTGTTGCTATTGTTGTTGTCCCTTGTCACGCCAGTTATTCCCTTTCTTTTCCTATCCGCCTGCTACAACATCCTAAGTCTGGTCGCTCAACCTAGAGGAGGAGAAGGTAGTGGTGAAGATGGGACCGGTGAACTGGGACAGAGGTGTAGGAGGGGTCACAATCACTGTTGTAGTAAGTGGATTCCGCTGATGGGCGACAACAGCCTCATGAGCCAATGTCACCTGGAGAAAGTAGCAATGAGTCCATGGAAGCAGCTCTAGTGACTCTGACAACTTAGAGAGGGTCACACGGTCAAAGCCCGTAAAGAGCTTCATGTGGTCGAAGTGCACCCACATCGTGATGGTGTCGAGTGTCCACAGCTACGCCCCGCCACCAGTCCTAAGACGTGCGTAAAGGCTCATGGTGCGTCGCCAAGAGCGCGAGCTCTATGGGAACCTAGCGGAGGGAGTGAAACTCACGCATTCAAGCTGCCCTCGTGGCATCGGTCTTTGCAGCGAGCAGTGTCAAGCCAACTCCTACCCCTAGCGTGGGTGCGCTCCAGTCCCGCTCCCGTCCTCATCCAAAAAGGGACAAAATTTTACCATAGTCTCCTCTGGCATGGCGTAGAGTAGGCCGTGCATCGCTCTTGTTGCTGTTTGTACCTGGTGAGCATTGCACATCTGGTATTGGCTGTGGTAGTAGGGCCAGACTCCCTCAGAGTCAGCCCACACCTGAAACAGGGTCTCCCAACAATCAAAGCCCTCATCGCTATCAGAACGGGGTGGAGGTGTTTCAATGTCCTTCAGTCATTGCTCCATGGGGAGCGTGACCTCAGGCTCAAGAGATGGCAGGCAAGGCACAGGGAGACCACCAATGAGAGGAACGCCGCCAAATGTGAACGCTGTTGAAGGACGTGGATGGTCGTGACAATGAGAAGGTGGCAGGATGATAGGTTGGGATCCCATACGCCGCTCACGAATACACTCCTCAAGCACATGAATCTGGTCGTCTCATGTGTCATCCTCCATCTCCTCCTCATCCCAAGTGTCAACGTGTGATAAGGGGTGCTCAGGCCACGGTGCTCTATAGGGCATAAACTCCTAAACAGATGGAGCAGCTTTAGTAAGTCCTAATTTCGGTTGTGAGGCTCCTGAACGACCCTTCAATAACTTCGCAATCTCCTCTAGCGTGTCGGTCTGAAGCTGCTGCTGGCCGCGAATCTCATCCTGTGCCTGACAAAGCTCATCAATTGCGAGTGACCATGACCGTGGACTCATGATGCTCGAAAAGGAGGAAGATGAGGGATCTCCTAGCCCCTTGACCCTAACCGACAGCATCCGTGCTACTCAGTATGGATCCAAATGTCAACTTAGTCAGAATGAAGAACCGGTGGTTTTTCTTGAGGATTTGAAACACCAAACAACAATGATTTTCAGCCAAATATTCGACTGTTGATGTTGACATCATCACCTACAATGATGATGTCAGCATGAAGGTTGCCCAAATGAGGGAAATTTTGGATCAATTATGTGCCATAGGATGCTGAATGCAATGGCGGTGGTTTCGTCTAAAAAACCTTTAAAAAATTGAAAAATGTCACCATTTTGTTTTCAGCTTAAAATATGGGGAAAAGAGTCTATATCTGAGAGCGTTGCTTCGTTTCTTGGATCCTACAGGGCACAAAATGAGACAGGAGTAGTAGCGATAGATAGGGTTTCGCAAGAGCTTTGTAACCAGTCCTTACACGCTAAAAGCCGTGGTCATATGGGGCAGTTGCACTGTCTCACGTCCAGGGGGGTGGTACGTGTGACCTGAGTGAAGCTTTCGGGAACCTTCACGGACCCCTTCTCAACATCACATGCCTCAACTATTGCTGGAGAGGGTTGGAGTACCCTTGGCTGCCACGTGGTGGTGGCGTGGTGTTTCGGTGGCAAAGGTGTCTCCGCTGTTGTAATCTTCTTTGGCAGGTCACCATGGCTTCGTGGGTCCTCCCAGGACCGTTGCTTTAGCTGTGACTCATTGTTGCTACCAGTGCTGCATCTCTGTTGTGCAGCTCAGTGAGGGATGCCTCTCTGCTTTGATGCCATGAAGAACTGCTAGGAAGCTTTCTGGCGCTGCACTGCTGACATGGCCACACAGTCTAGTTAGTTGGCTCACTAGCAAGTAAGCAGGTGCAAGAAACAGCAAGAGTTAGGCTAGGGAGACGCGCAAAGTCTCATAAGCTCTAGTAGCTTAGTAATACAAAAATGAATGAGAACTGACAAGCACACAACATAAGTACCTGCGGTGGCCCACAGCGGGTGATGCACATGGCAGTGTCAGTTTGTCCTCAACCCGGCCCATAGCCACTGTTTTGGCCATAACTCTGCACACAGGTATCCAAATGCTGTTGGTTTTTCACACATCTCTCATGTGTACTCTGTTGTGTCCTCTTGACTTGTGTACATCGGTGTGCAAATGACTGATGGCAATATGCGACGTTGCTGGAGTGTCGTCTGGTGGAGCCGACGCACGCCGAGGACTACACGCAACTTGTGGAGCCTCCTCCCTCCAATCGTGATCGGCTCCATCAACAGACCTCCTCGACAGTCGTGATGCCATCAGTCACTGTTGCTGCATATGCTTCTTGCATGCGTCCAGTACCATGTTTGACTGTACTGTTGCATTCGTAGCGCCATGTTATGCCTAGGGTCCAAGTTTCATAACTTTTTGGCACTGTTGGTACCGGGGATCAGCGTAGACGCTGCCTGGGTTTAGGCAGCCATAACTCCTCACTGCTATTTTTCTAGCTGATTCTGTCAGCACGACTGCGTTTGCAGCGAGCGTATTAGAGTATGCTCTATTTTTCAGGCAAGACGGATGACGATTGGGTTTTGGGCCGTCGGTCGTCTGGCAGGGCTCACCGAGAAAAAAATGCCTGTGAGAAAAAATATCTGTTTTCTGATTGGCTTAGAAACTGAGTAACAAGTTCTACAGACCTGGCAGGCCTAGAATTTGGAGGGGTCTTCCATTGTTGCTCATTCTCAGTTCTTGATCAGTCCTTTCCCGTTTTCAGCTGTTTTCTAGTGTTAACTCTGGCACGCGCAGTGGGTGTCGTTGGTCATGCTGTCTCGGTAGATCCGCTCGCCGCTTTGCACCAGTAGCTCGAAACGTTGACACAACAGCTAGCGGCACTGTAGCCGCTGACAGAGCTGTCTACAGTAGCAACCCTGCAGGTAACGCAACATCAGCTGCCGACATCAGCCATCCTAGGCTGACGTCCCTACTGCCGTCACTTCTTACATCAGTAGCATACAAAAAAGGGAGTGGTAACAAAGGACACTATGGGAGAGAATGGAGAGGGGTCCTCCTCTGTTGGAGAGCCCCCTTTCATGCAACAACTACAGTAGTTGCAGCAGCAGCAGCTGCCGCCATTGCAACAGCAACAGGAACAGCAGTAGCAGCAGCAGCAGCAATAGCCACGGCAGCAGCAGGAGTAACAGTTGTAGCAGCCATTGCAGCAGCGTGGCACATACTCATGCGTCCTCATCGTTTATTCAATGACGCCAAGACCAGCTGCCTGATCCGAGAGTTCAACTCCTTGTGCATAGGGGAGACCAAGACGGTCACCTCCTATTGTCAGCGCACAGAGGACATCCTGTGCCAACTTGGGGACACCGCGCCACCCCCACTCTTTGCGCTCCTGACCATCAAGCGCCACACCACCGACGCCTTCTCTGACATCTTCGTCCACTACTCCCAGGAGGTCCTCGCGGCGATGGCTGCCCAGGGTGCCCTCATGCCCTGGGCATACGAGCTCTTCATCCGCATCGAGGGGGCTCGTCATGAGTCACAAATCCATTGTGCAGTGTCCCTCGCCTCTCCTGCCGTCACCCCAGTGGCCTTTGCCGTCCAAGCAATAGTAGCGTCTTCTGGCGCCTCCTCATTTGGTGAGAAGAAGCGCAGGGGCAAGAAGGGCAAGGGCCCACAGCAGCAGTCAGCGGATCCAGTGGTGGCAGCCTCGTCTGCCACAATAATGGCCAGTCAGGACACGGGTGGTACACGTATCCGCTCCTGATTGAAAAGTATCGCATCATCGCCACCATGCGTCGCCACTGTGAGCGTCGACTTGCCATCACTGCCGTGACTGTCGATGCTCCTGTTGCGTCTGTGCTACTCGTGACGGCTCCACCGAAGTATCTTGAGCAGCCATCTGCACCCGCTCTATCACCGGTGCCTTCCTCCTCCTTGGCTCTGTGTCGTCACACCACAGTCAGTCTACTCCGTTGGACCCTCCACCCACGAGCATCAGTTGGAGTAGTTCATCGCACTCCAACTCGGCCTTCCTTGCCCTCCTCCCCAGGGAAGTTCAAGTTGCATCGTTACTGGTTCCCCTACCCTACCTTGCATGACAAAGACTATGCTATGGTCTTATCCTATACCGTCATCCACTCCACCCTCTACCGTGCCCTTCCCACCTGCTCCTCTTTGTGATGATGTTGCCTGGCTGGATGACTGGCAGTCCTGGTTTGCCCCTCCGTCCACCGCATACACGTCGCTTTCCCACTGCCATGTGACTGTCAGCGACCTGGCCACACCGGTCCTCGATCTGTCAGAGACCTGCATGATCGACTCTAGGGCCACGCATCACATGACGGCCTCGCACGAGGCCTTCAATGTCCTCAGTCCCGTCACCGATGTCTCTGGGGTTCGGACAGGTTCTGGTCAAATGTTAACCGTTCGTGGTGTAAGCGTTGTTCATTTTCGTGGTCCTACTGATGATGTCTTTGTGAATGACGTCCTCTTTGTCCTTGGCCTTGAGCTCAGCCTCCTGTCTGTCACAGCCCTTGATTGCATGAGCATGGACATTCTGCACTCACATGCTGTTGGCATTGTGTCATTGCGTCCATTAGGTTGTGTCGTTTTGCATGCCACTGCCCGTGGCAACTTGTGGCACGTACCGCGCCTGTCCGTTTCTACCTCTGTCCCCTCCCCATCGATCGACACTGGCCACGTGTTTGTTACTAGCACACTCTCTCCGCACCATACATGTCTCTTGCATCGTTGCCTTTGTCACGTCTACTCTGCCGTTGTCGATAGCATGCTTCGCACGTAGCTACCCACATGCCTTGATCCGATCTCCTTTCCTCTGTTGTGTCCCACCAAGAGAATTGATTGTGCTCAGGGGAAGATGCACCGTTCCACCTACCCCCTGTCTGCCTCTCGTGCGACCACCTCGCTTGACTTGGTTCACTCTCATGTCATGGGTCCCGTCCCGACAGAGTCCGTCGAAGAGCACGGTCAATACATCTTGAAACTGACAGACGAATATTCTCGTTATCGCTGGGTCTTCTGCCTTCGGCAGGAGAGCGACATCGCTCCCACCATTCAAGACTGGCTTGTTCGTGCTGAGCGCCAGTGTGGTTGCACCCTCCGCTGCTTCCATTCTGATCACGAGGATGAGTTTCTGGGGGAAAACCACACTCTTCATCGCCTCCCGTGGAGTCCATCATGAGACGTCAGTGCCTTACACGCCAGCTTAGAATGGCATCTCTGAGCGGTGGAACCGCACCATGGCCAACGCCGTCCGCACCATGCGATTCGATTCTCGACTCTCTGACCGCTTCTACTTCAAGGCCATGACCTACATGACATGGGCTTGGAACCGGATTCCCCATAGACCCGTTCCCCGTCAATCCACAACATACAAACACTGGTGTGGTGAGCGAACCGACCTCCGTCCGGCCCACGTCTGGGGCTGCGTAGCCATCGTGTGGCTGCCTGTCCTTCACCAGGGTAGCAAGCTCAAGCCTCGCGTCCGTTCCTGCACCGTCCTTGGCGTCTCACGCCACTCCAAGGCATTGCGATTGTAGGATCCCACCCAGAACCGCATCGTGGAGTCCCGGGATGCCCTTTTCTTTGAGGACCTGTTTCCCCGCGACCTCCTTCGCTCCGGCACGTCGATGTTTTGTCTGTCACGTGGGGGAGTGGTGGGTCCGTCCTCCGTCAATCCGCGTCCGGGCGTCTCATTGTCTACGCCCGCAAGTCCTTCTGCATTGGCTATCCCATCCATGTCTGCCAGCCCCTTTGGGCCGGCTGTCCCATCTGTGTCTGCCAGCACCTCCAGGCCGGCTGCCCTGTCCATGTCCGCCAGCCCCTCCCTGCTGGCTGCCCCATCTGTGTCCGCCAGCGCCTCCGGGCCGGCTGCTCTGTCTGTGTCCGCCAGCCTCCTGGGCCGACTGCCCCGTCTGTATCCGCCAGCCCCTACGAGCGAGCTGCCCCGTCAGTGTCCGCCAGCCCCTCTAGACGGCTGCCCCGTCCATGTCCGCAAGCCCCTACGGGCCGGCTACCCCATTTGTGTCTGCCAGCCCCTCCCGGCCGGCTGCCCGGTCTGTGTCCGCCAGCCCCTCCGGGCCGGCTGCCTTGTCCATGTTTGCCAGCCCTTCCGGGCCGGCTGTCCCATCCGTGTCCGCCAGCCCCTCTGGGCTGGCTATCCCATCCATGTCCGCCAGTCCCTCCGGGCCGGCTGCCCCGTCGTCTCTACCAGCCCCTCCACGCCGGCTGCCTCATCCACGTTCGCTAGCCCCTTAGGACCAGCTACCCTGTCCGTGTCGGCGCGTTACGTACGTGGTCCAAGCAAGAGCCTTCGACCCAGGCCGATAGTGAGCACTCAGGTCGCCTCCTCATGTCCTTTCGCGCCACGACCCCCTGTCACCCTTCGAGGCACCTTGCCTCCTGTCGGACCCACTTCCACAGTTGTTAGTCGGGACCCCGGCACCAAGGCACTTGGCTTGGCCACGCTCTGAGTCATCACTGACCTACATCCAGGGTCAGCTTTGGGCTATGCCTTGCTCCATCGGGAGCACCGGTTTTTCGTCGCGGCCACGCTTACACGTATGCTACCAAGGGCGCAGGATGCACATGCCCTTACTGTCCGCCCCACGGAGCGACCGGAGGACCCAGCCACCCTACGTGAGGCTCGGGTGTCTCTCAAGGCCGCTCATTGGGAGGCTGCATACGCCAACGAGCTTGCCGCCATTCGGCAACATCACGTCTATGAGCTCGTCGACCTCCCCCCCGGCTGTAAGGCCATCGGCACCAAGTGGGCTCTCCGGCAAAAGTGGAAGCCAGACGGGTCCCTGGACAAGTGCAAGGCCTGTCTTACAGCCAAGGGGTTTGCTCAGGTCCCTCAGATTGACTATGACCAAATCTTTGCCCCGGTCGGTCAGTTCTCCACTAGCCGAGCATTGTTTAGCCTGGTTGCACACCACAGATGGGATTTTCATTAGATGGATGTGAGCAACGCCTTTCTCCATGGCTCAGTGGAGGGCGAGAAGCTCTATATGGTGCAGCCTCCAGACTTCGACGATGGCTCCGGCAAGGTCTGGAAACTGTGGAAGGCCCTTTATGGCCTCAAGTAGTCACCACGCTGTTGGACCCAAGAGATCTGTCGTACGCTTCTCAGCGGTGGCCTCTTTCGCAGCTCTACCGACCTCACACTGTTCATAAGTCCGCGAGGTCAGACCCTCATCGTTGTCCTGGTCTATGCCGACGACCAGCTCATCGCATTGCCGGATGCAGCTGCCATCCAGCGGGTCAAGGACCTGCTACATGCTGCCTACCAGATGAAGGACCTTGAGTCAGCACGAGACTTTCTGGGCATGGAGCTTGAGCATGATCACTCTGCGAATCCTGCATGTCCATCAGGCCGCCTACGTCCAGACCTTTTCGGGGCGCTTCGCTGAGGAACTGCTCCTCATGCTGAGAGCAGCCTCACCCATGTCGCTCGATGGTCAGACAATGCTCAAGAGCTGTGATCCAGCTTTGGTGGGGGAGCCAGTAGACGTGACCACGTGTTTACGCGTCATTGGGTCACTGATGCTCCTAGCAACTACTACGCCTCCAGACATTGTGGTCGTCGTCAACCTCCTTGCACAGTTCTCTCAGGAGCCACATCACCTCTATTTTGACGCTGTGATCCGAGTATTGCGCTATGTCGTCTTTACCCCACGGCAAGGCCTCATGTTCCGTCGACAACCGTCAGTTGTGGCGACGGGATACACCGACGGTGACTAGGCCGGCAGTCCGGACGGTAAAAGTCGCACTGGCTGGATCTTTCTTGTTGGCGGCACAGCTGTGTCCTGGCGTAGCGGCAAGAAAGGCTGCATTGCGCGGAGCATTGTTGAGGTTGAGTATGTGGTCCTTGGTTCTGGCGCTTGTGAGGGCGTGTGGCTGCGCCGCCTGTTGTTCGAGATTGCGTGAGTCAATCCCGTCCATCACGCTGCACTGTGACAATGAGAGTGCCATGACCATTGTTAGCAATGACGGTGTGCATCACACTTGCATGAAGTTCATCAATTTCGAGTGCCACTATGTGCGGTCGTTGTTATATGACGGCAGCATCAGCATTTTGTGGGTTGACACAACACGACAGTTGGCTGACTGCTTAACGAAGGCACTGAAGCGTGACTCGTTCAGGAAGGCTGTGATTGCAGTCGGTGTGCATCCGTGAGGTTCTCTCTCTCTCTCTCTCTCTCCCTGTCCACTTGGTCTATGTGCTCTTTGCCCACCTATGTGCATTGCGCCTGTGAGTCATGGGGGAGTGTTGGTTTTTCACACATCTCTCATTTGTACTCTGTTTTGTTCTCCTAACTTGTGTAAATCGGCGTGCATATGACTGAAGACGAGACACGACGCTGCTGGAGTGTTGTCTGGTGAAGTCGACGCACGCTGAGGCCTGTACACAGCTTGCTCGAGCCTCCTCCCTCCAACGTGCTCGACTCCATCGGTAGACCTCGTCGGCAGTCGTGCCGCCAGTAGTCACTGTCGCTGCATATGCTGTTTGCACATGTCCAGTGACGTGCCTGACTGCACTGTTGCATTCGCAGCGCCATGTTATGCCTAGGGTCCAAGTTTCATGAGTTTTGGGCACTGTTGGTACTAGGGATTAGCGTAGATGCTGCCTGGGTTTAGGCAGCCATAAACTCGTCAGTGTTGTTTTTCTAGCTGATTCTGACCTCACGACTGCGTTCGTAGTGTGTATGTTATGGTATGTTCTAGTTTTTAGGCAAGACGGACGACGTCCGGATTTTGGGCTGTCGGCTGTCTGGTAGGACTCACCGAGAAAACCCTCCTTGCTTGTAAATACATGTATTTTCTGATTGGCTTAGAAACTGAGTAACAAGCTATACAGAGCTGGGGGGTAGCTATAATTTGGAGGGGTCTACCATTGTTGCTCATTCTTCATTCTTAATCAGTCATTTCTAGTTTTTAGCTGTTGTCTAGCGCTAACTCTGGCGTACGCAGTTCCGAGTAACAAACACCAGAGCTCTCAGACTTAGGCTCTAGTGCAACAGACTGAGGGGCAGCTTAAGCAACGAGCGTGGGTTCCCCCACGCTGCATCAACAATGGTGCAGCCCCAACCTGCTGCTATAGGAAAAATCGAGCTAATGCAACACCGTCTCAACCTCGAGATGCAGAATCTTGAGCCGGACGTTATGACTGGTCACACACACATGTCCGATACTGACCAACGTAAAACATACAAATTAGGCTCAAGACCTAGTCCACCGAGATAACTCTAACTACTAGAAAAAAAGCGCGGAGCACCCTAGCAAGCACTTAGGACGCCGTTGCAACTGTCTGGCAGCTGCGGGTGGGTCGAGCCACCACACGTCTGTCCTCCAGCATTAGTTGGGTTGGCATCATGGATCTGCACGAGTATGGGCAGGGCCGAGCGACCACAGTATGCTGTACAAATAGACGGGAGCGACTCACATCACAACACTCCCCCATGAAATCGTAGGCACGTTTGTGATTCATTCCTCGCCAAGTCAATGTTCCCAAAGGGACAAGATGCTAAACATTCTCCAACAGCATTTATGAGCAACTCGAAGACTTTCCTTGGGTGGTTAGTCTCAACCCTACGAGTTGCCAGTAGCCCCACACATACTACCCACATAGGTGGCCCAATCAGATGTAGACTGGGTTCACATTCTCATCTAAGTTGTACTTGTGAGGAAAGCTCCAACTTCTATTGACAACCGGAAATGCTGGTTATCATTGCTGACCTTGGCAACCCGTAGCTCACCTGATGTGGGTTGTCGACCTTATTGCCTTCCTCTCCCACTTGCTCCACTCCTCAAGCAGTCACTACTTCACAAAACTTGTCCGTGACGCTTGTGGCTCGGATTTACTTTCCAATCATTGCCAAGAATGTGACACAATTGCTCTTCTTACCACATGCATGAGTAGTCCCTGGAATACCTACACATCAATTGATGTGTCAACCCCTTGGCCAAACTACAAGAGCTGAGCACATGTAGAGGCACGTCGGCAAAAAGGGGACAGGGGTCTTTGCTCCTCTTCTCCTCTTTTCATCCGCACCTCTGCACCCACTCACGGTCCATTCCATGCCATCATCTCTGCCCAGGTCCCAGCAGCCCAGCTGCAGCCCGTGCCAGGCCCTGCGACAGTGCCGACAGCAAGGGTGAGCCGACGGGCGCACCCACTCCAAAGCGCGCCCTCTGCACGGCCTCCAGCAGGTGGAGCAGAGTCACGACTGGGCTACCTGCAAGCATGGGAAAAAAATCATAAATGGATACACCAGAAAACAAAACCAACGGCTACCTTGAAGCAAGAAAGGAGACCCAACTCGCACAAGTCGCCTCTTCTTCCCCCAATCCCCCCCCACCCCCCACCCCTCTCCCCGAACCTGGCACTGCCGCCCAACCACCATCCTCCTCAAAAG
>SZWC01009838.1:22991-37433 GCA_023375785.1 Penium margaritaceum
GGGGGTGGTAGGGCGCTGAGGTGTGTGGCGGGTGGGCGGTTGTGGTGTTGCTCTGCCGCTGCGAGTGCTGATGGCGCCGTTCGTCGGCGGCGCGGAAGATGCGGCATGCTGGAGTGGGGCCAGAGTTGGGAAATGGTGAGTGGGAATGCAAGCTTCATTTTGGGTTACATAGAACGGAAACGTTACTATCTAAAAGATTCTCTTGCTTACGAAACATATACGCCACGTGATCGGTTTTACTGGAACTATCTGTCACGGAATCCGAAAACTTTTAAAAGCCACGATGTCCGAATGTCTATCATCAGAAACCACGGTTTCCGAAAGTAAATCACCAAAAGCCACGCGTGAGCAATGCAAATCTCCATATAACCGTTCAATAGACAAACAAGCCCTTGAAATTTCCCACGCGTAATCGAAGTTTTGTCAAGCTACGGACATAAAGGGTTTTCCAAGTTTGAAAGTCGAAAAATGTCAAACCTACAAAAAAAAAAGTCTGCAAACATTGACTAACATATTGAACCCTAATCCAAAAAAGGGAAACCTACACTTTGAAGAACGAGTGAATTCAACAATAAGATGTCATGAAAATCCCTTCATTTGCGAGATGTATAATGACATCTTATGTGCCACACGTGGCATGTCCAGATCACATGGAAAAACTCTATGGTTCATCTTGATCAAAAACTTGGAAAGTGTGGCATTCTATGCTTAAAAATGATAAATTTTGGCATGTAGCAACATAACTTTCAAACTAGTGGCGTCAGAGATTACCCCTTTCCAAACACGTGGTACATGTGAAACATCCCGTACAGAAAGAATATTCTGAGCTTTTTCGTTTGCGGAATAATTTTTGAAAAAAATCACTTCAATCAAAAAACATCTCTTTGCAAGAATCTGTATTAAATTATTAAAATTCCAGTTAGTCCATGGACCTGTTTGGCAATTCCACCAAGACAATAAACAACACACGAACAAAAGCCCAAAGATTTTCTTAATACCCTTATGGACATGTTCAGATGATTTCAATGGTATGTGTAAAACTTGTCTTCATGAAAAAACTTTGAGACTTGTCATTCCCTTACATTCATAATCATATAAATGATGTTAAGGCCTACATGAAATGAATTCAAAATTACACAAATTGTTGAGGCTAAAAATTTCTAGTCAAGGCATATCATTTCTCAAACATGAAATTTTTTCATTCATGGTTCCAAGCAAGGGTCTTGAACTTTACTCATGGCTTAGACTACGCTAGAGAAAAAACATGGATAAAAATAGCGCACATCTTAGGAAGTGGAAAATTTATTCTAAATTAAATAGTGCCTTCCAAAGGATATCATTCCTCCTCATTCACTCTTATCGAATATAGCAACTTGTAACATTATTTTCTTATGATTGAAAAAGGATATACTTTTTCAAGATGGAAAATCTACTTTGACATGGGATACCAAATCTCCTATCCTTAAATGCATACAATGCTTCAAATGATTACAAATCCTGCAACTGGAGGAGATAGCTCAAACTCGATGTTTCTACATGAAATGAGTTTATTTCCCACTAAGAAAACAAGATTTGATAAGTTGTTTAAACAATTAAAAACATAATGTGATTAATGGATATTTGTAAAAATCTATAAACAATTTCGAATGATCAAGAGTGACTTCCCACCGTGGCCCATGAATGGAAAAACAAAGGAAGTTCAAATACTTTTATCTTGCTAAATTATTCTACTTAGTAAATACCGTATTTGTCTCCTAATTCACAATTCAATGTCAAGGTAAGTAAATACAGAAAAAGTCGTCCAATGTACTAGGTTTAGTGATGAAGATCACGATCGGTCTATCCATGATCTTCTGAATGAAAAAATATCAAAAGCACGCCAATCATTTACTACTTAGAATGATGCATAGAGCAAAATGATAAGGAATTTATACGTTGGCCTTACTCATGGAATTATTTACTAAATCAAAAATACACTACCATGACCATTTAACTCTTTGCCATTGTAAGACAAACATCCAAACCAAAAGCACAATATTTGAAGAATAGTAAATTTTTCTACTTTTTTCATATCATTTCATTGACAAAACAAATAATGAAGGTGCAAGCCAAAATTTTGACCTAAGAATTAGTCATCCAACATAAATTACACACTGGCTTAAGGCATTAATTCTTCGACACCTTAAGATTGAGACAAGGCTTTAGAAAATGAATTTCCATTCTTTTTTAATTCAAAACTGATTTTTCTTACACCCTTTTTCTTGAATACTATAATTAAAACATGATTACGACATTTTTTAGATAAAATAGTAGACACTTTATGAACATGTTGAATTTTACTCTTAAACCCTAAAACAACGTGTGTATTGAAATGTTCAACACCTTCCCTAGATATGAAAAGGTAAAATCTCCTTCTAATCACAATTATTAATCTCAATTTTTTAGAAAAATCATGAAAATAGATTTTGTTCAAAACACTCTTTGATGTCTCTAAAGAAAGACCATGAATCAATGTCTTTTAATCAACATTGTCCAATAAGAACACGTAAGTCTTCAACGACTCATTATTACGATTGAAATAGCCAGTCCGACCTTAGGCGTCTATTCTTAAACATCCCACGATCTCGATCCATGTTGGCTAAAACATATAACGCCCTCCTAGAAGACAAGACACCTTCATAATATCATATCAAGAGAAGAACCTGGTCAAATCGTGGATTAAAATGTTCAAAAGAATCATTCTTAGTAATGTTTTTTTCAAAAACTCATCCTTCACTCAAATAAATGTCCTCAATAACCGTTAGCCTTTAATCCTTAAATGATGCATCCACGTTGTAAGTTTCTTCAATATCAACCTTGTTGGGTTTTGTAATGGTGGGGGCACGCGCGGGAACGGCCAGTGCCTCACCAAGGAGCCTCCAAAACAACAAGGGGGTCCTTGCTGCTCCAAGATCTTTTTGTGTGTCCAACAAACCAAGTAGAAGCCAAAATGTGGAATGGAATCTTGTTAAAAGTACAATATACAAGTAAAAGAGTTGTCCAACAAAACAACGAAACAGAGCTTAGCTCCATGCTCTGACGTATCTCCTAGCCCCAAACTAGGGCGCAACACCTTGCTAGGCCATCAAGGCCATCCATGCAAGGGTCTCCGCGCAACCATCATCTCCAGTGATCAAATGCCTTCAGACTATCATGGCCACCTCCTCGCCAGGGTGGCAACACTTCTAGAGCTTACTAGGTCGTCAAGGGATTCTGGCTGGTCTTGGCACAGCCACTATGTTGTGGTAGACTAGCAACCAACAAACATGTCATCCTCCTCCCTGTCAAGCAAGCAGAGCTAGGCTTGTACGGGCCTTCGAGGGATCTCCAATATGAACCTCCACCAAGGCTGGCAAGCAGAGCCAGGCATATAGGGGCCTTGGAGGGATCGCCTATAGCGTCCTCCATCTAGGCTGGTAGGGAGAGCCAGGCGTACAAGGGCCTTGGAGGGATCTCCAGCAACGCCTTGGTGAAAGGTGCACCAGTGTTAAGGCATAGAGCCTTGCATTTGATATGGTGTACCCATCAAAGACTAGCCCCTGAAGATCAACCACTGAAGATAATATATTGAAGAAGATATGTTACAGGAGATACTGTATTGAAGATATACTATTGGAGATATTTGAGTGTGCCAGGGCCGCCGCCTTTTATACTTGCAACCCTTGCAAGTTGATTGCCTTGGTGGTGGTTGGAGAAGCTTCCTTTGGTGTATGGTCAAGTTTCAACGTAACCGTGGTTCTTACACCACAACTGACCACGTGGCTTTGTAGGTGCAAGCCATCACCATGTCCGCGATCTTCAGATCGAGTGGCTTCTTGTGGATTAGTAGCAGTCCTTGATCACCATAGCCATAATGCTTGCAGATCAACGTTCCTTTGAGATGAACATGAACTGTTGATGTCTGGAATTATGGCTTGAGGAAACTTCCTTCGTAGTGAAGCTTCCTTGCCGTGGAAGCTTTGTCTCCACCTTGGTTGTCTGCAGACTTAAACCTAAGCCATAGATAAGCTTCCTTCCCAAGGAGGCTTCACAAGGTTGCACGTTGCAGCTTCTCTGTAAGCTACTTCTTCTGGAAACTTTGGTTTAGGGTTTAGGGATGCTACCACTTGATCACATGTGGTCCGTGGATTACCGTAACCGTGAAGCTTGCACCAGAGCTCGCCATGTACGTTATCCACATGGTGATAAGAGAGACATGCTGAGTCGTGCCTCCAGATTGTCGGTGCGAGGTGGTCCCCACTTGACGCCCTCACAATGCTTTGTGCGTCCCATTCAGTCAGGTGTGGTCCCACCTGACTATCAAGCTTATGTAGTATTGCAAAGGTTTCAGCTCACGAAGGCATGCATTGTCCTCATGTGCATGCTTTTGCACAAAGCTCCTTTCACACCCCGAAAGGAATATATTTTTTTAACAGAAAAAATATGAGCCTTTGAAGGAGGAAATTCTCAACTAGGCTGCACCCGGTCAGTTCACGGAAAGATTCGTAGATTCTTGTTACAGTCTCCGATTCGAGTTTCAACTGCGCCATGCTGAAGTAGTAAGTCAGCGCAGTTATGGCTCACTCCAACAAAACTCATCATTTTTCATTTCAATAAGGATGGCTAGTTATACTAAGTCTTAAATCACTTGCCATTATCTTCAACTCAATATTGAGCTTAACAGTCACCATTTCCCATATGTCACCGTTATCACTTGATTTTCTTGTGAATATGACATCACAGGTAACTGTGAAACCTCAAAAGATAACAAAAGATTACTTATCAAAACAAGTAAGTCTTTGGGCGGCATGCACTTAATGTCTAGCCATTCATTTTTTGGCTAGTACACTACGAAAGATATAATCGTGAAATCTTAGAAGCCAAGTTGTGCAATCTCAAATTCAAAGGTCTCCCTAGAACTCATGCAAAGGTTTTCTAATTCATGGAAGAACTTGAAGTAAATTCTACATGAACATTGCAAATTTACTTTTATAAATATGAAAATCGTGAATTAAAGAGGCAGAAAGATAGAAGAAAACAATAGAATCCTACAGGTAAAGGGTCAGCAAAATGTACTACATTTCAATGAGAGATTCCTTAGCCTAAAAAAAACTCCATTGACAACAACATCAATAAAAACAAAGAGAGCATGGCCCAATCCTTTTTCCATTGATCACAACAACACTAACAAAAAATGGTATATGAAAATGAGTTTCTTGTAGTCTGCATTCCTTACAAGAATTTTAATCCAGATACCTCTTCATAGCTCGTTTCAAGGCAGAAACTAGAAGTACCGAGAAATAGTCTAGGAAAGATTATAACTAAGAAGTATTCTTGAAAGAAAATAACTAATTGTGAGATTTAATAGTTTTAGATATATCATACCTTAAGATTTAATCCCTCGAAGGGAGTAAGTCTTCTATTTTTCTTCCTTAAAAGAAGCCATGTCCCAAAAGCCTTGATGAAAATCTTACAATTTCATTACCCAATGCTTCCATTTTTTCCATTGCTTTCCTCCATTGGTTAATGAAATTTAGGTAATAAAACCATGGATTCACTATAACTCAAACATTCCTCCACTATGATGTATTTGCGTTATGGGAACATTGATTTCGTGCTAATGTACTATGTTGACATCATGAAAAGGAGTCTACGGGACCTTAGGTAAGAACAAAGTTATGATCTTCAATTATGAAACACCATTTTCTTTATTATCAAACATTGAGAAAGAATCAATATGACTATGTGACAAACACTCAATGAAGAACTTTCATACAGGCGACCACACATAGCTGCAATGCATGTCCTTTATCTTTTTCAAGAACGTTCATATGAGCCTAAAGTTAACAAATCAATTAAAGGTATTCAGTTGTATATTACCAATTGTGTTCTTAAAGGGTAAGTTTAAAAAATCAACCAACTTGTTACATCAGAATCCAAATGCAAAAACAATGAATCTCGTGTACTTTCTTAACTTAACAGACCCTTTGAAAGATGCTTCTCCTTATTGAACATATATGTTGACATATCTAAGCTGTTATTACTTTTGATACTACATCAGACCATTTTTTCACGTAATGACAAGGATGATTTACATATGGACCTCCTTTATCTCTCATGTTGTGGAGGGTATTGAAGAAAACACGTTTAGAATTCAACACACCAAGAACATAAAACATTCAAATGCCAAAATTATGTAGAATCTCATTTTCATTGCATTCATGGGCTTTTCAAATGAGTTATCATGCTAATGGCATGTATTCAATCTATCCTTCATTCTTGTTACACATATGATGGCCTTATATCACTTTGGATGGATATAAATGATGAAAGATATTCCTTTAGTTTTTAAAGAATCACATACTAAAGTGAGTATCATTATTGACATCTTTGGTTTCCATGATACAACTTCGAGCCAAGGAATCCTCAAAGCTGAAAAATCTATAAATTTTTATCATTGTGTTTTTAGATACTTGTGGACCTATACCTTTTAAAAAAATCGCATTTTTTCCATCACTTTGTTTAAAAAGACACTAAGTCAACTGGGATTTGAAATCAAGCCATTTCATTTGCATCTTCAAAGCAATTCTTATCTTGAAACATCTATTTCTTTTAATGCTCCCCACACGAGGGTACTCAGATCAAACTTAATAAAAAATCTATGAGCAGTGGACCTTTTGATAATGCATATGTATCCTACACCATTATCAAGCAATATTTATTTAATGATTATGGATATTTTTATTTCCCGAGGCTTTAGTAGTTTTCCACTTCCACCTGAACACAACCTGCCGAACCACCTGCGGGCGGCCTTACTAGAGAAAGCCAGGTGTGGCAGCAAGGCACCAAACACGTCGCTTATGAAGGGACCATTTGTCTTCTTTTATCGAGACCGCTGACCATGCCTCGCTTGTGTTGTCGTCATGTATATCGACGGTCAAATCCGTCTAGTCGAACCTCGTTGAAGTAAAGGGAAGACGACAGACCGTCGATCCTTGTGTTCGCCTTCACAACTTGTGTATTTTAGACTAGAATCACAAAACCTACCTCAACGAATCGTCAAGGAGATCCAGATGTGTACGCGACTCAGTGTCATTGTCGTTATCTCGCTGTCGAGATCTGGGTAAAACAAACTCAACTGCTTCGATTATGTGTTAGCCGTCCGAACTCCCGTCTGCCGACACTCTACAATTGAAGGAAAACAGGGTCAGTTGTTTCGATGTGTTTTCGATATTCATGTATACACGGTTAGGTGACTAAAATCATCACTTATAATCCAAGTTGTCCGATTACAAAGCTAATGACAAACCGGTAACCCCGAACCACTTGTTCAATATCATCCCTATATGACAAACAATGTTCAAATCTGAAATTTTCTCTGAAACAAATGGATTCAATCTTTCTTAACCTGATACTTTTTAGGGGAACTCCTGTGTTTATAATTTACTACAGAAACATTCTATATGCAATCCTCAGCAGATCTTTGTCCGAAAAATACAATTGATTGATTCCTAAAAAAACCAATAGGATCATTTGTATCAATGATCCAAACAAAGAACAAAACATAAAGAAGAAGATTAATTATATGAATTGGTTAAATCAACCTATCCATGGCTTCAAATGAACACCTTGATCAGACGGAGATTCATATTAGAGTTGAAATCGACACCAAATAAGTTTATTATGACATGCAAATAGTATAGATGAATATGAAAGCATAGATAAAAACATTTACACTAAATGGTGTTGATTATATCATTGAAAATTGAAAACTAATGATACAAATGAGGAATAAAATGATGCCTTGAATCATTAAGATAATTTATAATCCATGATAGATATTTTACCAAAACATATTACAAAATTTAGGATACATTTAAATGAACAATAAAAGAGCTCAAACGATCCAAAATTATTCATGTTTTCTTTTAAACATTCTTCAGAATATGAATTCGAATTTCATGCATTTTTTCATGAAAAACATGAACATAATGAGGACAAATAACATGTTAGGAATTTAAATGACCATCTCAGAGAACTCCGAAATCTGAGCTTTTCATTTTGAGAACATTTTAGAAACATATTCCCATGAATTCTCCGATACATATCATTTTATCAATAGTGCCTTCATACAAATACATATGAGCTTGAAATATAGCTGTTTTACACAATTATTCATGACACATAGGAAATTAAGATCATGCTAAATTCATCTATTTAATAATTTCTATGTATTCAAACTCATATTCTCACTAGTTAACAGATAAATTATATCATTCTAATTATGAAGAGAGTCACATTTTGCGATAGATTAACATTTTAAGGAACGTTTTTCAATTCTTTTACATGGTAGGCATAATATGAGGGGCTTACAAACAATGACTTCCAAACTTCTATAGAAAACAAATCTGCACAATCATATACATGATTTTATTGCATGGTTGAAATTTTGAAACTTGAAAGATTAAAAGAAACTTGAAAGACTATTTTGCACATATAAAAAAACGTTTTCAGACATTGAATCCGTTCGAACATCAAAAGAGAAAATCTGGTGCATGGAAAACTCTTTTCAAAGGATTGAATAATCTATTGATTTGAGTCGATGATTTACTTTTTATCAATCATCAAAACATTCACAACCGTGATGATATGTTTTCCCATTAGTAAACACATCTCATCCTTGAGAAACGTTTCACAATTATTTCTCCCTTGTATTCATATTCAATTCAAAATGATGAATCCTATTTTCTAATAGGATATACCATTTGGAATTGAATCTTTTCTCTTTAATAACTACAATATTTCACTATCCATGATTGAATTAGAATTTATTTGTCACTTCCTCAGAGTGTACATGTTTGTTTAGTGTCTTGATTACAACATTCCGTGGTATAAGTATATTAAATTCAAAATCTTTGTAGATGTTTTTTGACATAATTTGTTTCACTAATATAAAAATCGAGCTAATGCATAGAAGAAGTTAATAGATACATCGTTCAATGGAACCAAATTAAGAAAACCCCAGTTGTTTTCGATTCCATTTACTTCATGAGAAACTATTCAAGGAAAGCACCAAACGTGTTGTACAAAGAAAATGTTTGTCTTTGCTTTAACTACATTTTCCTTTGGTTTGCCTATCAAGTTGTTCCTTAAAACCAGATAACCACAATGTGACCGTGAGAAGCTTCTTTTGTCATTGAGAATTTCATCTACTAATTCCACAAAGAAGTCCCCTTTGTTTACATTATCCAAAAGAAAATGATTAAAAACAACTGAACTTTACTTTCACATCAAGTTTAACAAAGTGCTTCTAATACTTCACGTTTCACATTAAGTTCAATAAAGTAACATCGTGTGGCCTCAATTTACCGTACTAGGACGTGAAAGGTGGTTTAATTAGTTTTTCTGACCAGTTTTTTTGTCTTTGTCCTTGTTTATGGTTGCTCTGTCCGAGTTTGTCCCTTTTTCTAGTCTTGGCTATTATCGGTGTATTGTGTTTTCGTTCACCTGGACTATTCGACACTTGTGAGCTACATTGCTTTGCTCGCGGTTGAGCGATGAATAGTAAGGCTGAAAGCATGTGTACCACAGTAGACGCTCACGGTGCGAGCATCTAGTGTAGTACGCATGCATTCAAACATCAAACTTAAACCAATAAATTGCGAAAGAAGTCTGTAAATGTGGAGTTGAGATCACACTCATAACTTAATTTGTCCTTGTGTCTAATCCTCCGCCAAGATTTTGTTTGTCTTAAATACCCACACCTCCACCACACTTTGTCTTCATACTTTTTCCTCAGTATTTGCCTCATCAATTTTTGCCTCAACCTTTCACGTACTAATACGGTATAAAAAACTCAGATCAATCTTATAAAAACTCATTGAGTGAATGCAAAACATTTCAAAATAATGTTTTCGATAATGGTTTAGAAAATATTCATGGAAGGTTGAAAATGGTATAGGTTCCACTTCTTTCACCTAGAATACATTCCTAAGGAGTGAAATTTGTAAGAATACATTCATCAATCAAACAGATAAAAAATGGATTATACATAGTCCCTTTTTTATAATCCTTCATCATATGGCACAGAAGGAGTTTCATAACAAAAACGTTTAAAAAGAAGAAATATTTTTTTTTTTTTTACGCCTTAGTTTACTAGATTGAAAAACATTGCCTTCTCAACGTCATTTACCAAGAACAAAGGTAGGAGAAACACATTCCTTCATTTAAATGAGAACAAAGTGTTATCTTGTAAATCTTGAAGTAATTTGTAAAATGATCTCCTTATATGTGAAAACTTTTGTCAATTGCAAGGGTCTTACGTGGAATATGAATTTGAAAAACGTAACAAAACCTATTGTTTCATGACATAAATCATAGGAAAAACGTAAAACAACTTCTTTTTCAACATGTACATGTTGTATTAATAAAATAAGAATCACATGGTTTATGTTAAATATCTCAACAATTTTCTCCTTGAAACAGTTCGAAATGTTTCAATAGAAACATATTCATTCAAAACTTATTCATCATATAAAAATAATGAAGTGATTATTGTTCATGAGGAATTTCTTGTTTTGATACCTGATCATCTTTTATCTAACAAATGCGTTTCATTGCAATTGTTTGTTGTTGAATTCCTTGTTTTCAAAATGAATATCTCATTTCCACTTTGTAAAAAAACAAATATACATATGAAAAACTGATCACATTAAGAGGTATCATTACACTCAAAAACACCATAAAGAATTCTTACTATTTCTCTTCATGAAAATATTCATTTTAAAATCACACATCTATATGCACAACGAAATGAACAACAATTTTGAGTACCAACATATCTTTGCATTTTTTTCCGTCATGGTTACAACTTGGAGAATTTCCAAGAGTAAGGATGCCTTAAACATAAAATAAATAGATTCCATACCACTTCAATGTTCTACATGAAGGGTACATAGTTATCATGGTCATTACAATTAGTATGATGCAGTCCTAGAGCCAGTTTGGCTTAACCAACTCATTAAGGAACGAATGGTTGACAACCACCATGTGCTAATGTTAGGACTAGCTCATCGTAACCCACGCATCATCCATTGACAGCCTAGATGTTCATTGTCCGGGTGAAAATACGGAGACCGGGCGGCAACCCAATGGCAAGCCATTGGTGAATGGTCAAGCTTATAACTTCAACGCTGGTTGTGAGGCCACAACTACCTCAAGGGCAAAACATGTCGCTTTCTCACTTCACCACACCTGGCCCTCCTTGTAAGCAAGTACATGCAAGGACAAGGACTAAAAAGTGAGCTAGAACACAATGTGCTCGTGAAACATTGAGTAAAAAAATTACTGGTCCCTCACATGAGACAATATCGCACCGTCATATCAAAGACAAAATCAAAGATTGCAATGGACAGACTACAAGTTTTGAAGCCTGAAACATTGTGTGAACTTGCGAGTTCAAATGAACATCCCCTTGCTTTAAACCCAACACAACAAGGTGAAGGAAATACAAGACCAGTACACTATTCAATTTAATTATTCATTTCTCCTTACATGTTCTTTTGATGACAGTTACCTTTAGCCATTCTGCGAATTTTCATAAGGACATTTCTGTAAGAGTAAGAGCCTTGACTTGTCACACTTCCATCAAAGCCAAACAATTCTCCAAGTTAACTTTCCAATGCCTCTAACATTGATGCCACAATGGAAAGTTCACAAGTGGCCATCAAAGCAACGAGAATGCAACAAGGGGGTACAACACACACTCTTCCATTTCCAACGAGATGAAGTGCACAAGAGATCCCTTCAAAATCTCTTCATTAAGAAACTTGTTTCTTTTGGATTTTTCTCTCCTTCACGGGGCTAGCTCAACTTTTGTGAAATGTGGTCTGGAATATCCACATCCAATCAACTAAAGTTTCCCCTCCCTTCAAGACACCTTCCTTCCTATCTTAAAAATTGGAGAGTGTCATTTCTCAATAATCAGGTCTCAAACAGCTTGAAAGCACCTTATAAAGAAGGAGAGTGATGCCTTGAAGATGTTTTTCGTTTCTCAAATGTCTATGACTCAAGATAAATAGTGCCACAAAATGTGATAGATGTTAAGAAATATGTAGATGAGACCAAGGAAGACAAGAGAAAAGCAAAACAAGGGTTGGAAGAAGTAGAGTTTGTAGGAATTATTTGGCTTCCTCTTCCACTCTTCACCCTTCCCTTGTGAGTGACACTTTTATTTCTTGCCTTTCTCTAGTATTGTAATTCAATGATTACTTAGATGTTATTGGCTACCAATTTCTTCTATTCAAGTCAAGAATAAACTCAAAATCCACGTGTTTGTGTATGCTATGGTGGCCTAGAAGCCTTCTGTTTTGTAACACGTTTAAATATTTCCAAAAAAGGCACCCTAAGAGAATAGAAATTTTATTTATAATTGTATCATAAACTGAGAGAGGAAAGAAATGTCAGGAGGGGACACATACCCCAAATTGTGGGGTGATTCTACCAATGATTTTCATTTGCTAGTTCGAAAAAGTCCAAGACCATCAAAGACCATGGCAAGTTCCAAAAAGGCCAAGACCATCAAAGTGAAGGTGGTGATAGCCTTAGCACAAATATATGGCAGACTTCAAATTTTAGAAGTTGCTATAGCGAGCACGATTTCCAAAACATGGGCAACCACATCACCAAAATCCACCCTTCCTTAAATTAAAAACACTTACAAGCATCAAGAAAAGGATAAAGTAAAAGATAAGGACTACTATGTGCATGAGGCTGACCCTTATTCAACAATGGATGCTATTCAGATAGACCATGAAGGCATGCACTCTAAACAAGCACAATATGTAGAATGGAAAAGGTTACAAGAATTCCATTCTTTCCCATCGACATGCGGTGAACACAAGCCAACCGCTCAACAAGGGCAAGATGCTCACGATATTTCCTGAATGTGACAGTACAAGTAAGGTTATTGATATCAGCAAATGCATTGAATCAACCATGCAAGAATGAAACGCAAGAAAGGCAAAACAGTCAATGCAAAAAAGGTAATTTCCGATGAACACAAAAGGCTTGTTGAGCATAACATCATAGCATTGAGCACACTTACCATCACCATTGATATTTTTAGTGAAGTAGAACGTGGACAGTTGGGAACGAACCCCCCTTCCTCCGAGGTGGCTGCGATGGGGAAAACCAATGTAAAGGCAAGTTTCCATCATGGTTATCACTAGCATTCTTCACAAGGTGGAATAGCTAGAGGGTTTTTACGTGAACCATACCCACCTAAACTAAGTTAGGGTGCATGGATAAGATATGCTAGTTAAGGATCTTGCCAAACCTATGAGGAAATCACAACTGAACTTCCAATTCGCGAATCTGCTAGCCCATTTCTGGAAGGGCATCAAGGACCTTTACCATGATCATTAATTACTATGTCTGGTCATGCAAGATGTAAACCATTCATGCAATGACCTTAACAATGCATTGGAGAGCATGACCTAGGTACCAATTTCGTAGCAATGAATTCCAACAAGAATTAATTATGCCATTCGCATTGGTAGTGTAGAATATCCTGCTGGGACGACAAGAAGGAAAGTCATGAAGACGTTCTCCCTCCACATTTTTGAAATCTTCAAGAAAAGCAGTACGCACACAGATTCACTAAATCACAAGGAGTAAATTCAATGTGTGCATTAGGCTTCACTTAATCAGTGGAGCAACCTTGCCACAACGCGTAGTGGAGAAAAGCGTTTGAAGTATGTGGTCAAGGAGTGCAGTGTGTAGAAACCACATCGCAAGTGGTAGCCCTTGCTATATATTGCCTTTTCAACCATCATGCTCAAGAATTGCACCCAGTGTGAAGAGGAAAATTATGAGTTACAGGGGATTAAGAACTTCAAGAAGATGAGTAATTCTGTAAAGATATTCTTAAACACGTTCACTACATGCATGAAGAAGCCCAAAAGCTTTTCTAAGAGCGTTGATATGTAGAGCTTGAAGCACTTAACGTGGTACTACTTCAATACACTAGTGAGGGTCTTACGAAGAAGGAGCTTTACAAAAACAAGCATAACCACAGTTAGCAAAGCTAAGAAGAGCTAATGGGTATAACAAGACTTCATGAGTAAAGTTTGTTCGGCAAACAAAACTTACAACTCGAATGCATGGCCAACGTTGCATACAAAACAAGACCATGACATGCTACAAAGGACAACATGGCAGCCAAGTAGTAAGGCAAGGCCTAGGGAAAGCAGCCGAAAACCGTTTAGTTGGGAATACTCGTGGGAAAACTTGATATGTATATGTTTATGTATATGTATATGTATATGTATATGTATATGTATATGTATATGTATATGTATATGTATATGTATATGTATATGTATATGTATATGTATATGTATATGTATATGTATATGTATATGT
>SZWC01009838.1:48923-82635 GCA_023375785.1 Penium margaritaceum
TTCTAGAAGGGGTGACTTGTCCTACAAGGCATCTAGAGGTGTCTTGGTCTTCTGGACACCTTCCCTCCTACTAGAAGCAAGCTGAGGAATCTAGGAAGGGGCAGAAGCTTCTAGAGGAGGGAAGGGATGCCTTCCCAGGTGGGAAAAGGACAGCCTACCAAGGAGCACTCTAGAAGCCATAGAATCTGCTAGGAAGCTCCAAATCTGGCATGCTTTGGTGTTCTGGAAAGCTTAGATAAGTGGCTATAAATTACCACTGCTTGTGAGCCTTGATCAAGTGTTAATTCCCATCCAATTGAGGCCAAAACTATTGTCTCACTCTCTGACCAGATTTTGCCATCCTTGGAACTAGTTGCCTCCACAGTTTCAGTCTCTCCAAAAACAGTTGGTGGTGTGAAACAGCCACTGCTAGGGACCCTCCAGGGTGCACACTCACCCTTAGGCCAACAGTGCCCTCGTCCCTGTTGCCCCTCTGGCTGCACGTCTTGCCCGCGAGCCTTTCCTCGGCGACCGCACCACTGGCGCACTCCTCGACCCCGCAGTAGAATGGCACATACTTGTGCGTCCTCATCGTCTTTCTAGTGACGCCAAGACGAGCCGCTTGATCCGGGAGTTCAACTCCCTCCACAGGGGGGAGAGAGAGACAGTCACCTCCTATTGGTAGCGTGCCGAGGACATCCTGCACCGCCTCAAAGACACCGCGCTACCCCTCTATGCGCTCTTGACCATCAAGCGCGGTGCCACTGACACCTTCTTCGACGTCTTCGTCCACTACTCCTTGGAGGTCCTCACCGTGATGATTGCCAAGGATACCCTCATGCGCTGGGCATACGAGCTCTTCCTCTACATCGATGAGGCTCGTCAGTAGTCACACATCCATCACACGGAATCCCTCGCCTCCCTTGTCATCCCTTAAGTGGCTGTTGCCGCCCCAGCAGCAGTAGCGTCTTCCGGTGCCTCCTTGTCCAACAAGAAGAAGCGTAGGGGAAAGAAGGGCAAGGGTCCACACTAGTAGTCTAGCGGATCCGATAGCGGCAGCCTTGTCTGCCATAACTGTGGCCAGTCCGGACATGGGTAGTACACGTGTCCACACCCGACTGATGAGGCTCACGTCATTGCCACTATGCGTCACCAGCGTGAGCTTTGCCTTGCAATCTTTGCACCGACTATTGCTGCTCCTACTACATCTGCGCCGCTCACGACAGCTCCATCATAGTATCTTTTGCAGCCGTCCGTGCCCACTCCTCCATTACAGGCGCCTCTAGCAGTCTATTTCTTCTTCCTTGACTCCGGCGCCATTATACCGCATTTGGTCTACTTTGTTGGCCCCTCCACCCGCGAGTGTCAGCTAGAGCTATTCATCGCACTCCAGCTCAGCCTTCCTCACCCTCCACCCCATGGAATTGCGAGTTGCGTTGTTACTCGTTCCATCCTACCCTCCATGACTGAGTCTATGCTACGGTCGTGCTGTGTGTATTTGTCCAGGCTATCCTCTTCCGTGGCCTTCCTACCTGCTCCTCTTTGTGATGATATTGTTTAGCTTGATGACTGACAATCCCGGTTTGCACCTCCGTCCATCGTGTCTGCGTCGCTTGCCCACTACCATGTGATTGTCAACGACCTGGCCACACATGTCCAAGATCCGTTAGAGACCTAGATCATCGACTCGGGGTCCATGCATCACATGACGGCCTCGCGCAATGCTTTTAGTGTCCTCGTTCCTATCACCAATGTCACCGGGGCTCGGATGAACTTTAGTCAGGTTTTTCAGTTTGTGGTGTGGACATCGTTCGTTTCCGCGGTCCTGCTGGCGATGTCTTTGTGACTGATGTACTCTTTGTCCCCGGCCTTGAGCACAACATCTTGTCTATCACCGCCCGTGATCGCATGAGCATGGACGTTCTACACTCGTGTGCTGTGGGCACTGTGTCGTTGCGCCCATCAGGTCGTGGTCATTTTGCACGCCACCGCCCATGGCAACTTGTGGCACATATGGCGCCTGTCCGCTTCTACCTTTATCCCCTCCTCCTCGGCTGACACTGGCCACGTGTTTGTGAGTAGCACACTGTCTTCATAGCACACACGTCTCCTGCATTGCCGCCTGTGTCATGTCCACTGTACCGCCGTTGACAGCATGTTTCGCATGCTGCCTCCCACAGGACTTGATCCAGCCTCCTTTCCTATGCCATGTCCCACCAAGTGCATTGGTTGTTCTCAGGAGAAGATGCACCATTCCACCTTTGAGGATTTTTACTCCTCGTGACTTTGTTTGCTCTGGCGCGTCGATGTTCCTCCCATCGCATAGGAGAGTGGTGGGTCCTTCCTCCGCACAGTGGCCTCCGGGCGTCTCATCTTCTATGCCTGTTGGTCCCCCTACGCCAGTTGTATCATCCGTGGCCGCCAGCCCCTCAAGGCCGGCTGCCCTGTCCGTGTCCGCTAGCTCCTGAGGGTCGGCTGCCCTGTCCGTGTCCGCTAACCCCTCAGGGTCGGCTGCCCTGTTTGTGTCGGCCAGTTCCTCAATGCCGACTGCCCCGTCTGTGTCCGCCCGCCCCTTCTGGTCGGCTGCCCCATGCGTGTCCACTAGCCCCGCTGGACTGGCTATCGCGTCTGTGCCCCTCAGGGCCGGCTGCCCTGTCCGTGTCCGCCAGCCCCTTAAGGCGGCCTACAATGTTTGTGTCTGCCAGCCCCTCACGGCCGGCTGCCCCGTCCGTGTCCGCCAGCGTCTCAGGGCCGGCTGCCCTGTCCGTGTTTGCCAGCCCCTCAGGGTCGGCTACCCCATCCGTGCCCGCCAGCCCCTCAAGGCCGGATGCCCCGTCTGTGTCCGCCAGCCCCTTAGGGCCGGCTACCCCGTCTGTGCCTGCGAGCCCCTTAGGGCCGGTTGCCCCGTCCGTGCCTACTAGCCTCTCATGGCTAGTTACCCCGTCCATGTCTGCTAGCTCCTTTTGGCTGGTAGCCCCATCCGTTTCAGCGCGCCACACATGTGGTCCAGGTAAGAGCCTCCGACCTTGGCTGACAGTGAGCACTCAGGCCACCTCCTCATTCCTCTCACGCCATGACCCACGGTCACCTCACGAGGCTCCTTGCTTCCTTTCAAACCCAGCGAGGACCCCGGTACCAAGGCACTTGTCATGGTCACACTATCAGTCGTTAATGACTTTCATCTAGGGTCAGCTCTTGGCTATGCCTTGCTCCATCAGGAGCACCGTTATGCCGTCATGGTCACGCTCATGCGAATGCCACCAGGGACGCGGGACGCGCATACCTTTACTTTCCGCCCCTCGGAGTGATCGGAGGACCCAGCCACATTGCGTCAGGCTTAGGCGTCTCCCAAGGATGCTAACTTAGGGGCTACATGCACCGAAGAGCTTGTCGCCATTTGGCAACATCAGTTCTATGAGCTTGTCGACCATCCCCCAAGTCGTAAGGCCATCGGCGCCAAGTCGGTTCATCGACAAAAGTAGAAGCCAGACGGGTCCGTGGACAAACACAAGGCCCATCTTACAGCCAAGGGGTTTGCTCAAGTCCTTGGGATTGACTGTAAGTAGATCTTTGACCTGGTTGGTCCGTTCTCCACTAGCCGAGCGTTTTTCAGCTTGATTGCCCAGCACGGGTGGGAACTGTATCAGATGGATGTGAGCAACGCCTTTTTGCATGGCTCACAAGAGGGCGAGGAGCTTTACATGGTGTAGCATCCAGGCTTTGATGATAACTCCAGCAGGGTCTGGAAGCTGTTAAACGCACTGTATGGCCTGAACCAGTCACCACGCTACTAGAACCAAGAGATCAGGCGCACGCTTCTCAACAGTAGCCTCCTTCGCCGCTCTGTCGACCCCGCACTGTTGATCAATCCACAAGGTCAGAAACTTGTCGCTATCCTGGTTTATGTTGGCGACCTGCTCATTGCATTGCCGAGCACAGTTGCTATCGAGCGGGTCAAGGACCTGCTGCATGCTGCCTACTAGATGAAGGACCTCGGGTCAACACATGTCTTTCTGGGCATGGAGCTTGAGCATGATTGTTCTCCGTGTATTCTGCATGTCCATCAGGCCGCCTACATCCAAACCTTGTCCAAGCGCTTTGCTGAGGACCTATCCCTCGTGCTGAGAGCATCCTCACCCATGTCGCTTGATGGTGAGACAATTCTTAAGAGCTTTGATCCAGTCGTGGTGGGGGAGCCAATAGACGTGACCACATGTTTACACGTCATCGGGTCACTAATGTTCCTCACGACGATGACACGTCCAAACATTACATTCGCCGTTAACCTCCTGGCACAGTTCTCTCAGGAGTTGCGTCACCTCCACTTTGAGGCCGCAATCCGAGTACTGTGTTAAGTTGTCGCTACCACACGGCAAGGCCTCATGTTCCGGCGACAGCCGTCTGTTGTGCCGACGCGATATAGCGACAGTGACTTGGCCAGCAGTCAACACGGTAAGAGTCACACTGGCTG
Source organism: Penium margaritaceum (assembly GCA_023375785.1). Lineage (NCBI taxonomy): Eukaryota > Viridiplantae > Streptophyta > Zygnematophyceae > Desmidiales > Peniaceae > Penium > Penium margaritaceum. Next base: position 53,374 of record SZWC01009838.1, read on the forward strand.
GATCTTTCTTATTGGTGGGACGGCCGTGTCTTGGCTTAACAGCAAGCAAGGCTGCATTGTATGCACCACAGCTGCGGCTAAGTATGTAGCCCTTGGTTCTGGGGTATGTGAGATCGTGTGGTTGCGTCGCCTGCTATACGAGTTGCGTCAGTCAGTCACGTCTATCACTCTACACTGTGACAATTAAACTACCATGGCTACTGTTGAAAACTAGCATGCATCACACTTGCACAAAGCACAATAATGTTAGGTATCACTATGTGCGTTTGTTGTTGCATGACGACAGCATCACCATTGTGTAGGTTGAGACAGCAAGAAAGTTGGCTAGTTTTACCAAGGCACTGAAGCGTGATTCGTTCAGGAAGGCTGTGAATGCGGTCGATGTGTATCAGTGAGATTCTCTCTCTCTCTCTCTCTCTCTGTCTCTGTCTCTCTCTCTCTCTCTCTCTCTCTCTCTCTCTCTCTCTCTTTCTCTCTCTCTCTCTCTCTCTCTCTCTCTCCCTCTCTCTCTCTCTCTCTCTCTCTCTCTCTCTTTATATGTATATACATACATGTATCCGCTTGCTCTCTGTGCTCTCTTCCGGTCTATGTGTACTACGCCTGTGAGTCATGGGGTAATATTGTATTGCTGTATTTTCACACAACTCTCACTTGTACTCGATTGTGTCCTCCCGTCTTGTGAACATCGGCGTGCAGATGACTAATGATGAGATGTGATGCTGCTCAAATGTCATCCGGTGGAGCCGACGCACGCTGAGGCCTTCACGCAGTTTGCTAGAGCCTCCTCCCTCCAACGTGCTCAGCTCCATCGGCAGACCTCCTCAGCAGTCGTGCCGCCACCCGGCATTATCGCTGCATATTTTTTCTGTACATGTCTAGTGTTGTGTTTGACTGCATTGTTGCATTTGTAGCGCTATATCATGCTTAGGGTCCAAGTTTCATGATTTTTTTTGGCACTGTTGGTATCGGGCGTTAGCGTAGATGCTGCCTGACTTTAGGCAGCCAGAACTCCTCACTGTTGTTTTTCTAGCTGATTCTAACCGCATGACTGCGTTTGCATCGTGAGTGTTATGGCATGGTCCTGTTTTCAGGCAAAAAAGATGACACTCGGGTTTTGGGCTGTCGACCGTGTGGCAGGGCTCACCGAGAAAACCCTGCCTACCAGAAAATTATGATTGGCTTTGAAACTGAGTAACAGGTTCTACAGAGCTGGGAGGGAGCTACAATTTGGAGGTATCTTCCATTGTTGCTCATTCTTGCTTTTTAAGTAGTCGTTTCCAGTTCTCAGCTGCTTCTTGTCGCTAAATCTTGCCTGCGCGCGTCTCTGAGTAACAAACCCAATGCACTCAAACTTAAGACTATAAAGTGACAGTTTGATGGGGCAGCAGACTAAGTAACGAGCATGGAAGCCCGCACGCTGCATCAACAACGCAGCTGCCCACACCTGCACACTAGAATAGCTTCCAGCTAGTAGTGCTTAATGTTGGTTTTCATGTATTCCTCTTTATTCTCTATTGTGTCCTCCCGGCTTGTGTACATGACGGACTACGAGATGCGACGCTGCTGGAGGGTCGTTTGCTGGAGCGGATGCACGCTAAGGCCTACACACATTTTGTTGGAGCCACCTCCCTCCAATGTGCTCTACTCCATCGGAAGGCCTCCTCAGCTGTTGTGCCGTTGGCAGTCACTTTCGCTGCATATGCTTTCTGCACGCGTCCAGTGCTGGGTCAGATTGCGCTGGTGCATCTGCAGCGCCATGTTCTGCTTAGGGTCCAAGTTTCATACAATTTGTGCACTCTTGGGACTGGGGACTAGCTTAAAGGTGACCCGGGTTTAGGCAGCTATACCACATTGCTGTTGTTTTTCTAGGTGGTTCTGAATGCATGACTGCATTTACAGCGTGCATATTATGGTATGGTCTAGTTTTCAGGCAAAACGGACGGCGCCAAGGATTTGGGCTGTCGGCTCTCTGGCAAGGCTCACCGAGAAAACCCTGCCTGCCAGAAAACAGGTCAATTTTCTGATTGGCTTAGAAACTGAGTAACAAGCTCTACTGAGTTGGGAGGAGCTAGAACTTGGAGGGGTCTCTCATTTATGTTTATTCTAAATCACTAATCAGTCATTTCCAGTTTTGTCTGACTTTCTGGCACTAACTCCTTAGTGCACGTCTCTCACTCACAAACTCTTTGAGCTAGCATGAAGGTTGCAGCAATGCAAAGCAACGTGTGTGGGGCCAAGCCTACATTCGCGCTCCTGCACCAACACGCTATGGATAGGTTTCTAGCTTCGTATCATAGCCAGAGTGCAACACAAGCAACACAAACTGTCTAGTCAACGTCGGCAGTCCCCAAAACACACCCGTGAATGGGAAATGCTGCCGGATTTTCCCCGGTAGTGTTGACCCGCTGGGCGGCATCTTCAAAACACTCCCAATGTGGGAGACATGCTGCTGAATTGTTTTTGGCAGCAATGACCCAGTGATGACAGTAGCGGTGGTAGACTTGCGGTGGACATGATCGACCGGCACTGGAGCAGCGTCAACGCACGTGGAAACGACACAACTAGGGAAGTGACCTCCATGCTCTCCCTCTCCTCTGCATGCTGCAATAGCAGGTAACAATAGTAGCACGTACAAGCAACAAGTAGTAGCAGCAGCGAGTAGTAAGAACAGCTTGTAGCAGCATCTTGCAATAGTAGCAGTTTGCGGCGACAGCAACAGTAGCCCGCATCAGTGGTACCGAGCTGTAGCAACAGTAGCTCGTAGTAGTAACAGCTGCTAGCAGCACCTTGCAACGGCAAGCAACGCCTGCAGTACGAAACAATAGCAATAGATAATAGCAAGCACCAGCTGCAACAGGCAGCAGCCGTAGTGCATAGCAACAGTGAGCAACAATAGTAGCGAGCAACAGCGGTAGCAGGCGGCAGCAACATCGAGCAGCTACAGTAACGAGCAGCTGTAACAGCAACACGTAGTGATGAAACAAGAGGAAAAAACAAAAAAGGGGGAGAATACCAAAGCCAAGAGCATGGACAGGACCCCCACCCTAGCAGCTGCTGCTGTAACAGTAGTAGTGCACAGCAACGTAGCTTCAAGAGTAGCTATAGTGTGCAGTAGTATAGCAACAACAGCTTCTACAACAACAACAATAGCACGCAACAACGGAGTTGTAGAAGCAACAGTAGCGAGCAACATTGCAGTATCAACAACATCTCCTATAGAATCAACAATGCATAGGAGTGCTACGCAGCAGTACAAGCAGCTTCTATAGTAGCAATTACAACTATAGCAGTTGTAGCATGTAGCAACGCAGTTGTAGAAGCAGCAGTAGTAGCATTAGTGGCGTGCCGCAACATATCGCAATAGTAGCAGTAGTAGTAGTAGCGTGCAACACCAATAGTAGCAGGTACCCGTAGTGTATCTTATAGTAGCACTACGCTATCATCACTAGTGACATCACTGCTGACATTTGTAGCAACATCAACAGATGCACCAACAGTGGCTGTAATAGCAATCGCTACAATGATGTCACCTAGCACCAACTGACGTCAACGCTAAAATCAGCGTTAACGTCACTATTGACGTCAGAACCTACTCCAACAAAAAAAACAAACAAAAAAGGGACTAAACAATGAGGACCATGGCTAAAAGTGAGGAGGGGTCCTCCTCTGTTGGAGGACCCAACCCTCCCCTTTCTACAACAACAGTAGTGACTACAACAGCAAGAGCAGCAGATGCCACTGTTGCAGCAACAATAACTATTGCAGAAACAGCCGTTGTAGCAGCAATATCAGTAACAGCAGAAACAATAGCATCAGTAGCAGTAGCAGCAACAACAGTTTCCACAGCAGCAGCCGCTGCAGCACCAGCATCTTGTAGGCTGTGTCGTCGGCCTTGTTGGCTTAACAGACCTGCTAGCTGTAATACACGTCTAGCTAGCAATGCTAAGGAAACAACTAGCAGCACTATACCCGTCAATGCTGTAGAGCTAGCCTTTGCTACAACAGCAGCAGCAACAACAACATCAGAATTTGCCTCCTTCCTTCCACCCGGGTATGCTAGTCCCACAGTCTCCTCTACGACACAATACTTGGCGCAGCAACATACTCAGCGCCAAATACACATTATGTCTTCAGTCCTCGCCGCTCCAAGCAGGCGAGCAGTTCCAAAGCTGTGAGCTCAGCTTCCGCATCTGGGCGCAAGGCGAGGGCCAGTGGCCATACTACGTCCTGCCCTACGACTCCATCCAAGCCGCCCAGGTGTATGATGTTGGTCACGTTGTCCATGCCCTTGTCCCAGTCCCCCCTCCGGCTTCACATCTTGCTCTTGAGCCCTTCCTTGGCGACTTCTCCACTAGCGGCCCTCCTCAATGTCCCTGCAGCGTGGAACATTCTCACATGGCCTCATCGCCTTTCTAGTGATGTAGAGACCAGCCGCCTACTTGAAGAGTTCAACTCCCTCCATCTTGGGGGGATTGAGATGGTCACCTCATACTAGCAGCGGGCAGAGGACATCCTTTGTCGCCTAGGAGATGCTACACCACCCCCTCTATCCGCGCTCCTCACCATCAAGCACGGTGCCACCGACGTGTTTGTCGACGTCTTTGTCCATTACACCTAGGACGTTCTCGCCGTGATGGCTGCCGAGGGCACCCTCATGCCCTGGGCATACGCGCTCTTTATCAGCATCGAGGAGGATCATTAGGAGTCCTGCATCTAGCGCAAGGAGGCCCTTGCATCTAATGCCATTGCCTTAGTGGCTATTTTTGCCCATGCAGCAGATGCGTCCTCCGGCACCTCATCATCTGGCAAGAAGAAACGTAGGGCAAGAAGGGCAAGAACCCACAGCACTAGTCGAGCGAATACAGTGGCGTTAGCTTTGTCTACCACAACTGTGGCCAGCCAGGACACGGGTGGTACACTTGTCCGCTCCTGGCAGACGAGGCGTGCATCATCACCACCATGCATCCCTAGCATGAGCGCTGCCTCACCACTACTATCGTGACTGTCGCTGCTCCTACTGTGTCCATGTTGCCCGCTCCCTTTCACCCCCCGCCAGCTCAGCTGCAACATCATCCACATTCGTCAGCGCCTACTCTTTCATTACCTGTGCCTCCCTCCTTCCCGGACTCCGGTGTCGACACGCCGTATTCGGTCTACTCCGTCGGGCCCTCCACCCGCGAGCGTCAGTTGGAGCAATTCATCGCACTCCAGCTAAAACTACCTTGCCCTCCATCCCAAGGAAGTGCGAGTTGTGTCGTCGCTGGTCACCTTACCTTGCCATGCATGACAGAGTCTGATCTACAGCCGTGCCCTCTGTCTTTGTCCTTTCCGTTCTCTGTCCTGCCCTCCCCACCTACTCCTCTTCGTGATGATGACTCCTGCCGGATGACTGGCACTTCTAGTTCACACCCCGTCCACTGCATCTGCGTACCTCTCCTACTACCATGTGACCGCTAGCGACCTGGCAACACCGGTCCATGACCTTGCCAAGACCTGGATCATCGAATCTGGGGCCACACATCACATCAAGGCCTCACGTAAGGCCTTCATGGTCCTTGGCCCCGGTACCGATGTCTTTGTTAGAATTGCCCCTTCCATGGATGCCGTTTGCCGTTTTCCTGGTTCGACCACAAGAGAGTTGTTGGATGTCTGATAAGATTGCAGATTTGGACCCCTTGCATTTTTCCATGCAGTTTTGAGCTTTCATTTGCTCGATTTGGTCGAGAATTCAGAAAGGTAGCCCCATCCGAAGTTCGGCTGGTAGGTTGGCGGAATCTGGGTTCCGTCATTGGTGACGGATTAATTCCACCCCCAATGATCCCAGTTCGACTTCAATGAGCTCCAAGGACACATGGGCCATGAACAAAAGGGATGTGGATGGTCTTATGGACCAGGGCGAGCCTCCCCCCCACGTTGGGATGACAGGAAGGGCGCTTCGACAGGCCACCGTCGAAGCGCCTCCCGTCAATCCCGTTTGTGGGTATGGTGGGCGGCTCAGCTCCACCTTGGGTTACTCTAACGGCTGTAGCAGGGGCTCTACTGCTCTGTTTTGGGCGTGCTTGGATTCTCTGGAAATCTTAGATCACAGGCTACAGGAATAAGATGTAGTCACATCAAACTAACTAACCATTTATGATTCCCAGCCTTTCTTAGTTGCCGCAATCTGTATTTTGCCAGAATCCTGCTTTCTTGGTATTGTGGCGACCCAAAGCACACACCTCCCTTGGAAGTCTCTTTTCAATAAGCAGCCGTGGGCACTCAGGCAGTTCAGTGCATGCCAGGACAGCATTCCTGACAAAGGGTTATGGGCCCACAGCCCTGAGCTGCCCACCAAGACGTTCACGGCTTCCGCAACGCACGGGAGTGTCGCTCCGGGCGACATCACCGTCGCACTTTGAGACTGCCCATTGCAGAAGTTCAACATGGCGCAGAAGAGAGAGTCCTCGCCCATCCAAAATTTCATGGGTGGCCCAGGCTTTGGGCTGTGGCAATGGCATTTTGTGATGTACCTCGCGCACAAGGGACTTCTGGAGCTTATGAAGGGCTCGGAGGTTCAAGATGCGAGCGCAACGGACGAGGAGAAGACGGCCTTCGTGAGGAAGAACACGGAGGCGCTGATGCTCCTATTGTCAGCGCTGCATGAATCTCAGTGGGGCTACATCCAAGGCTGCGACCTGGCAGCTGACGCGTGGAAGAAGCTCTGCTCCATTCACCAATCAACATCCCTAGCCAACAAGATCTTTGCGATGAAGCGACTCTTGACGGTGAGTATCGAGGAGGGTGAGGACGTCATTTCTGCCATGCAACAAATCGAGTCTCTTGCCTCACAATGCAATGATGTGGGGTGGAAGATTGACACAAAAATCGAGGCGATGGCACTCCTCATGGCTCTACCTGACAGTTGGTACCCTCTCATCAATGTGCTGGGAGGTTGGGAGGAGAATAAACTCACCTACGACGCTGTCGCCGAGTACATCCGCAATGAGGTGCACCGTCGAAGCGGTGGCGAGACCTCGTCATCCTCAACTGCCCTGGTCACCAAAACGCAAGGTGGCAGCAGCAGCGGCAAGCGAGGCAGTGGTAAGGGCGGCGGCAAGAAGGGCGCCAAGAAGGGCGCATGCCACAACTGTGGCAAGGAGGGCCACTGGGCCAAGGAGTGTCTGGAGGAGGCACAGGCCGGAAGCAAAGGCGCCAAAGGCAAGAAGGCGCTCCTCAACGACACATAGAACCACGACCTGAAGGGTGCCAACCGGAGGTGCCTCGACTCAGGTGCGAAGGAGCATACCCAAGTTGCGAAGGTGGGGTTCATCAACTACACCAAGTCTGCCAAGTCCATGGTGATCGCCAATGACAAGGTCGAACCTGCGGCCGGCCAAGGTGATGTGGACGTTGAGGTGGTGGTTGGTGGTAAAAAGATGCAGCGTGCTATCCAAAACGTGTAACATGTCCCTGGCCTGGCTGACATTTTGAGTGTGAGCCGCTTGTCAGACAAGGGTTATGAAGGATTCTTCCGCAAGAAAGGTGCAGTCGTGCGGATGGACGGTGGCGGCGAGGTCGTGCTTGAGGCGAAGCGCGAGGGAGGCCTCTACATTATTGAGACCAAGGTCATCCCCTCGGCATCAGATGCAACAGACCCGCCAGCACGCGTCCCCAACCTCGCAAAAGGCGGGGGAGCAGACCTGCAGCTGTGGACTCGACGGCTAGGGCACTTGTCGCCCGCAGTCGTGCAGGAGATGGCGAAGCGCGACATTGTTCGCGGCCTCAATATCACCGGTGCAGAAGATGCAGCGACAGATTCCGCAGAGCACAAGTACGAGCCTTGCATCGTGGGCAAGGCGAAGCGCAAGCCATTCGATGACGAACAACGGCGGGCCAAGAACCTGCTCGAGGTCGTGCACAGTGATGTGTGCGGACCGATCAAGACGCCATCCATTGGGGGCGCGCGGTGATTTGTCACCTTCATCGACGATTGCAGCAGAAAAATCTACGTCTACTTCATGAAGCGGAGGAGTGATGTGCTGGACCGGCTGAAGAAGTATGTCGTAGCGTTGGAGAGGCAAACTGGCCGCAAGATCAGAGCTCTACGCACCGACAATGGCAGGGAATATGTGGGCTGTGGAGGGTGGCTGAAGGAGCAGGGCATTGAGTGGCAGCCGACCACTCCGTACACGCCACAATACAATGGCGTGGCAGAGCATATGAACCAGACGCTGCTCACAATGGCGCGGTCAATGCTCGTGGATGCAAAGTTGCCATGGAGCCTGTGGGCCAAGGCCGTGAGTACGGCGTGCTATATCACCAACCTCACCCCAACCGCAATGCTGAAGGGGAAGGGCGGCTGGAAGACGCTGCAGGAGGCTTGGAGCGGGCGCAAACCAAGCGTGGCACACCTGAAGGCTTTCGGTTGCAAGGCGCACGCGTTGGTGTAGGCAGCGCAAAGAAAAGACTCCAAACTGGACCCGCGTGCAAAGGTGTACGTGTTCGTCGAATGCAAGAGCGCGCTCAAGGCGTACCGCCTCTTCGATCTACAAACGTAGGACGTCATCACCAGCCGCGACGTCACGTTTGATGAGTAGGAGAGCTACTGCAGTAGCAACAACATTGACGTAGGGCACTCTCCAAAGCAGGGGGAGTGGTTCCAACTCCTTGAGCATGAGGAGGAGCCGGTGGCTGCAGAGGTCGATGACGGGTGTTCGGAGGATGACGGTGCTGGAGTGTAGCAGGCAATGCAGCATGTGCAGGTGCCGCTGGAGCGCAGGACGCAGTAGCCGACGCAGGGGAGCCCGGGGAAGAGGACAACGTTGCAGCTGAGCAACAGCACAACCAGCAGCCAGCGTTGCCAAGGTCGTCGTGTCGCAGTCGGAGGCGGCGGAATGCGGCGAAGCGGTATGATGCAAGCACGGGCCGCTGGGTCGGCATGGCGCTGTGCATGATGGCAGCCGCAAAGGAGCCAAAAACTGTGCAAGAGGCGCTTGCACGGCCTGACGGGCAGCAGTGGGACGATGCTATAAAATCTGAACTTGCGTCCCTTGTTGAAAACGACACTTTGGAGTTGGTGGATCGGCCTGAGGGGGCGAAGTTGATCAGCTCCAAGTGGGTGTTCAAGGTGTAGTTCACCAAGGACAGCAAGGTGGAGAAGTATAAGGCGCGACTAGTGGTGATGGGTTATGCGCAGTGGAAAGGCAAACACTACGATAAGACGTTCGCGCCTGTCGCCAAGTTCACAAGCATCCGGACAATCCTCGTGGTGGCAGCCGCAAAGCACATGGAAATCCACCAAATGGATGTCAAGACAACATTATGGAATGGCATCATCGACAAGGAGATCTACCTTGAGGTGCTGGAGGGGGTGGATGCGCCGGAGGGCAAGGTGTGCAAGTTGCGGAAGGCCTTGTACGCGCTAAAACAAGCGTCCAGGTGCTGGTACCAACAGATGGCCGGCTGCATGGCGGAGCTCGGCTTCTTGCACTGTGAGTCAGACCACCGCGTATATGAGCGGCGCAGCAAGGGATTCCATCAAATTGTTGCACTCTACGTGGACGACCTGATCTTCTGCTCATCAGATCTGGCGGCTTTGCAGTAGCTCAAGGAGCAACTGAGCAACAGATTTAAGATGACAGACATGGGGGTGCTGGAGTACTACCTCGGGGTGAGCATCACTCGGAACCGGAGAGCGCGCACGCTTGAGTTGGGGCAGGCCAAGTACGTGACCGAAGTGCTGAAGCGGTACGGCATGGAGGACTGCAAACCAGTGGGCAGTCCGTTCTCCACAAGCTGTAAGTTGAGTGCGGCAATGGCGCCGCAAACTAAAGAGGAGAAGGAGGACATGGCGGAGGTGCCCTACCAATATGTGGTATGCAGCCTCATGTATGCCATGGTGGCGACTCGGCCGGACTTAGCCTACGTAGTGGGCCAGGTGAGCAGGTATGTGGCCAACCCTGGGCCACTACACTGGGAGGCGGCGAAGCGCATCCTCCGGTACTTGCAGGCAACGCGGCATGCGCACCTGAAGTATGACGGAAAGGGGAGATCCGACCCCTTGCGGCTGGTCTGCTATACGGACGCGGACTACGTCAGGGATGTGGACAAGAGGAAGTCTACTTCTGGCTATGTGTTCTTCCTCGTAGGTGCAACGTTCTCGTGGTGCAGCAGGAAGCAGGACTGTGTTGCCACCTCCATAGTGGAGGCAGAGTACGTCGCTCTGGCCGAGGCAATCAAGGAAGCGGTGTGGCTCCGCAGATTGCTGGGGGATCTAGGCATGCCGCAGCAGGAGCCTTCGGTGGTTCAAGAAGACAACACCGGCCCCATCTTGCTGACCAACAACCCGACGCAGCACAGGAGGCCGAAGCACATCGACCTGTGCTACCACTACGCGCGTGACATGGTAGAGAAGGGACAGGTTGTGCTACAACATTGCAACACAAAGCAGATGCTCGCGGATTGCTTGACAAAGGCGCAGCCCCAGGATCAGCATGTCATCAGCCTTGCAGGGCTTGAGTTGACAAGCTGTGAAGGGCTTGAAGGCACAGACGCGGACGAGTGAGAGTGAGCATGAGGCATCCGGCATGGAAGGTGCACGGGGGAGATTGTTAAAAGTGCCCCCGCCATGGATGCCGTTTGCCGTTTTCCTGGTTTGACCACTAGAGAGTGGTTGGATATCTAATCTGATTGCAGATTTTAACCCCTTGCATTTTGCCATGCAGTTTTGAGCTTTCAGTTGCTTGATTTGGTTGACATTCAGAAAGTTAGCCCCATCCGAAGTTCGGCTGGTAGGTGGGTGGAATCTGGGTTCCGTCATTGGTGATGGATTAATTCCACCACCAGTGATCCGAGATCGACTTCAATGAGCTCCAAGGGCACATGCGCCATGAACAAAAGGGATGTGGATGGTCTTCTAAACCAGGGCGAGCCTCCCCCCCACGTTGGGATGACAGGAAGGGCGCTTCGACAGGCCACCGTCCAAGCGCCTCCCGTCACTCCCGTTCGTGGGTATGGTGAGCGGCTCGGCTCCACCATGGGTTACTCTAACGGCCGTAGCACGGGCTCTACTGCTCCATTTTGGGCGTGCTTGGATGCGTTGGAAAGCATAAAACACAGGCTATATGAATCAGATGTAATGTCACCAAACTAACTAACCATTAATGATTCCCAGCCTTTCTCAGTTTCCACAATCTGTATTCTACCAGAATTCTGCTCTCTTGGTGTTGTGGCGACCCAAAGCACACACCTCCCTTGGAAGTCTCTTTGCACTAAGCTACCATGGACACTTAGGCAGTTCACGGCATGCCAGGACAGCATTCCTGACAAAGGGTTATGGGCCCACAGCCCTGAGCTGCCTACCAAGACGTTCACGGCTTCCGCACCGCACGGGAGTGTCGCTCCGGGCGACATCACCGTCGCACTTTGAGACTGCCCATTGCAGAAGTTCAACATGGCGCAGAAGAGAGATTCCTCGCCCATCCAAAAGTTCATGGGTGGCCCAGGCTTTGGGCTATGGCGATGGCATTTTGAGATTTACCTCGCGCACAAGGGACTGCTGGAGCTTGTGAAGGGCTCGGAGGGTCAAGATGCGAGCGCAATGGATGAGGAGAAAACGACCTTCGCGAGGAAGAACACAGAGGCGCTGATGCTCCTATTGACAGCGCTCGATGAATCTCAGTGGGGCTACATCCAAGGCTGCGACCTGGCAGCTGACGCGTGGAAGAAGCTCTGCTCCATTCACTAATCAACATCCCTAGCCAACAAGATCTTTGCAATGAAGTGACTCTTGACGGTGAGGATGGAGGAGGGTGAGGACGTCATTTCTGCCATGCAATAAATCGAGTCTCTTGCCTCAAAATGCAATAATGTGGGGTGGAAGATTGACACAAAGATGCAAGTGATGGAACTCCTCATGGCTCTACCCAACAGTTGGGGTTCTCTCATCAATGTGCTGGGAGGTTGGGATGAGAATAAACTCACCTACGGCGCAGTCGCCGAGTACATCCGCAACAAGGTGCACCGTCGAAGCGGTGGCAAGACCTCGTCATCCTCAACTACCCTGGTCACCAAAACGCAAGGTGGTAGCTGCAGGGGCAAGCGAGGCGGTGGTAAGGGCGGCGGCAAGAAGGGCGCCAAGAAGGGCGCATGCCACAACTGTGGCAAGGAGGGCCATTGGGCCAAGGAGTGTCCGGAGGAGGCGCAGGCCGGCGGCAAAGCCGCCAAAGGCAAGAAGGCGCTCCTCAACGGCACGAAGATTCACGACCTGAAGGGTGTCAACCGGAGGTGCCTCGACTCAGGTGCGGAGGAGCATACCCAAGTCAAGAAGGTGGGGTTCATCAACTACACCAAGTCTGCCAAGTCCATGGTGACCACCAACGACAAGGTCGGACCTGCAGCCGGCCAAGGTAATGTGGACGTTGAGGTGGTGGTTGGTGGTAAAAAGGTGCAGTGTGCTATCCAAAATGTGCAACATGTCCCCGGCCTGGCTGACATTTTGAGTGTGAGCCTCTTGACAGACAAAGGCTATGAAGTACTCTTCTCCAGGAAAGGTGCAGTCGTGTGGATGGACGGTGGCGGCGAGGTCGTGCTCGAGGCAAAATGCGAGGGAGGCCTCTACATCGTTGAGACCAAGGTCATCCCCTTGGCATCAGATGCAGTAGACCCGCCAGCACGCATCGTCAACCTCGCAAAAGGCGGGGGAGCAGACCTGCAGCAATGGCATCGACGGCTGGGGCACTCGTTGCCCGCAGTTGTGCAGGAGATGGCAAAGCGCGACATGGTTCGCGGCCTCAACATCACCGGTGTAGCAGCAGATTCCGTAGAGCACAAGTGCGAGCCTTGCATCGTGGGCAAGGTGAAGCGCAAGCGGTTCAAAGACAGACAACGACGGACCAAGAACCTGCTCGAGGTCGTGTACAGTGATGTGTGTGGACGGATCAAGACACCGTCCATTGGGGGCGTGCGGTACTTTGTCACCTTCATCGACGATTGCAGTTGAAAACTCTACGTCTACTTCATGAAGCGTAAGAGTGATGTACTGGACTGGCTGAAGAAGTATGTCGTAGCAGTGGAGAGGCATACTGGCTGCAAGGTCAGAGCTCTACGCAGCGACAATGGCGGGGAGTATGTGGGCTGTGGAGGGTGGCTGAAGGAGCAGGGCATTGAGTGGCAGCCGACCACTCCGTACACGCCACAATCCAATGGCGTGGGAAAGCGTATGAACCGAAGCTGCTCACAATGGCACGGAAAATGCTCGTGGATGTAAACTTGCCACGGAGCCTATGGGCCGAGGTCGTGAGTAGGGCGTGCTACATCACCAACCTTACCCCAACGGCAGTGCTGAAGGGGAAGGGCGGCTGGAAGACGCTGCAGGAGGCTTGGAGCGGGCGAAAACCAAGCGTGGCGCTTGGTTTTCGCCCGCAAGAGGGCTTTCGGGTGCAAGGCGCACGCGTTGGTGCACGTCGCGCAAAGAAAAGAGTCCAAACTAGACCCGCATGCAAAGGTGTACGCGTTCGTCGGATACAAGAGCGCGCTCAAGGCGTACCGCTTCTTCGATCCACGGACGGAGGACGTCATCACCAGCCGCGACGTCATGTTTGATGAGCAGCAGAGCTACTGCAGCAGTAACAACATTGACTCAGCGTACTCTCCAAAGCAGGGGGAGTGGTTCCAACTCCTTGAGCGTGAGGAGGAGCCGGTGGCTGCAGAGGTCGATGACGGGTGTTCGGAGAATGAAGGTGCTGGAGCGCAGCAGGGCAATGCAGCAGGTGCAGATGCTGCTGGAGCGCAGGATGCAGCAGCCGATGTAGCAGAGCCCGCGGCCGAGGACAACGTTGCAGCAAAGCAGCAGCACGACTAGCAGCCAGCGTCGCCAAGGTCGCCGCGTTGCAGTCGGAGGCGGCGGAATGCGGTGAAGCGGTATGACGCAAGCATGGGCCGCTGCGTCGGCATGGCACGGTGCATGATGGCAGCCGCAAAGGAGCCGACAACCGTGCAAGAGGCGCTTGCACGGCCTGACGGGCAGCAGTGGGGCGAAGCAATAAAATCTGAACTTGCGTCCCTTGCTGAAAACGTCACTTGGGAGTTGGTGGATCGGCCTGCGGGGGCGAAGGTGATCAGCTCCAAGTGGGTGTTCAAGGTGAAGCTCACAAGGGACAGCAAGGTGGAGAAGTATAAGGCGCGGCTAGCAGTAAACGGGTACCGTACTGCACTTGAAATTCGATTTTTTCAAATTTGTAATTTATGGGAACTTTATATTCAAGCACGGTTTTTGGCAGTTGAATTATTTGGATGGCACTTTCGGATTCGTTCAACGAAAAAATGGCAACTTTAAACTCGATGACAGTCAGTCTCAAACACCCTTGACCGAGGGTGTTCGAGGCCGCGTCAGTCTGACGCGGCTGTCCTGACGCGGGCAGTCGCGTCAGACTGACTCGGCTGACACGCGCAGGTGGTTTGCGTAGCATATCCGCGCGAGAGTTCGGTTGTGAACACCGCAAGTCGACGATTTTGGGAATTTGTTTCAGGACAAGGTGGTATTTCAGTGACCATGGATCCAGAAGTAGTTGTTTTGGGTGCTCCTATAAAACTCGATGAAAAAAAAAAGCGTTGAACAAAATAGACCAAAAAAATACATTTAATCGAATATCAAGTGCAGTAGGGTATGCGCAGCGGAAAGGCGAACACTACGATGAGACGTTCGTGCCCGTCGCCAAGTTCACAAGCATCCGGACAATCCTCGCGATGGCAGCTGCAAAGGACATGGAGATCCACCAAATAGAAGTCAAGACAGCATTCTTGAATGGCATCATCGACAAGGAGATCTACCTTGAGGTGCCGGAGGGGGTGGATGCGCCGGAGGGCAAGGTGTGCAAGCTGCGGAAGGCCTTCTACGGGCTAAAACAGGCGCCCAGGTGCTGGTACCAACAGATGGATGGCTACATGGCGGAGCTCAGCTTCAAGCGCTGTGAGTCAGACCACGGCGTGTATGTGCGGCGCAATAAGGGACTCCATCAGATTGTTGCACTCTACGTGGACGACTGGATCCTGTGCTCATCAGATCTGGCGTCTTTGCTGCAGCTCAAGGAGCAGATTTAAGATGACGGACATGGGTGAGCTGGAGTACTACCTCGGGGTGAGCATTACGCGGAACCGGAGAGCGCGCACGCTTGAGTTGGGACAGGCCAAGTACGTGACCGAAGTGCTGAAGCATAACGGCATGGAGGACTGCAAACCAGTGGGCAGTCAGTTCACAAGATGTGAGCTGAGTGCGGCAATGGCGCCGCAAACCAAAGAGGAGGAGGTCATGGCGGAGGTGCCCTACCAATCTGTGGTAGGCAGCCTCATGTATGCCATTGTGGTGACCCAGCCGGACCTGGCCTACGCGGTGGGCCAGGTGAGCAGGTATGTGGCCAACCCTGGGCCACTACACTGGCAGGCGGCGAAGCGCATCCTCCGGTACTTGTAGGCAACACGGTATGCGCGCCTGAAGTACGACGGAAAGGGGAGATCCGACCCCTTGCGGCTGGTCTGCTACACTGATGCGGACTACACCTGCAATGTGGACAAGAGGAAGTCTGCTTCTGGCTATGTGTTCTTCCTCGCAGGTGCAGCGGTCTCGTGGTACCGTAGGAAGCAAGACTGTGTTGCCACCTCCACAGTGGAGGCGGAGTATGTCGCTCTGGCCGAGGTGGTCAAGGAAGTGGTGTGGCTCCGCTGATTGTTGGGGGAACTGGGCGTGCCATAGCAGGAGCCTTTGGTGGTTCAAGAAGACAGCACCGGCTCCATCTCGCTCACCAGCAACCCGACGCAGCACAGGAGGACGAAGCACATCGATGTGCGCTACCACTACGCGCGCAATATGGTGGAGAAGGGACAGGTTGTGCTGCAGCATTGCAGCACAAAGCACATGCTCGCGCGTTGCTTGACCAAGGTGCAGCCCCAGGATCGGCATGTCGTCAGCCTTGCAGGGCTTGGGTTGACAAGCTGTGAAGGGCTTGAAGGCGCAGACGCGGACGAGTGAGAGTGAGCATGAGGCATCCGGCATGGAAGGTGCACGGGGGAGATTGCTAGAATTGCCCCTGCCATGGATGCCGTTTGCCGTTTTCCTGGTTCGACCACTAGAGAGTGGTTGGATGTCTGATCTGATTGCAAATTTGGACCCCTTGCATTTGGCCATGCAGTTTTGAGCTTTCAGTTGCTCGATTTGGTTAAGAATTCAGAAAGTTAGCCCCATCCAAAGTTCGGCTGGTAGGTGGGTGGAATCTGGGTTCCGTCATTGGTGACGGATTAATTCCACCACCAGTGATCCGAGATCGACTTCAATGAGCTCCAAGGGCACATGGGCCATGAACAAAAGGGATGTGGATGGTCTTCTGGACCAGGGCGAGCCTCCCCCCCACGCTGGGATGACAGGAAGGGCGCTTCGACAGGCCACCGTCGAAGCGCCTCCCGTCACTCCCGTTCGTGGGTATGGTGGGCGGCTCGGCTCCACCATGGGTTATTCTAACGGCTGTAGCAGGGGCTCTATTGCTCGGTTTTGGGTGTGCTTTGATGCGTTGGAAAGCTTAGATCACAGGCTATTAGAATCTGATATAATCTCACCAAAATAACTGCCCATTGATGATTCCCAGCCTTTCTCAGTTTCCGCAATCTTTATTCTACCAGAATTCTTCTCTGTTGGTGTTGTGGCAACCCAAAGCACACACCTCCCTTGGAAGTCTCTTTGCACTAAGCAGGCGTGGACACTTAGGCAGTTCAAGGTACGCCAGGACAACATTCTTGACAGTCGTTGGTGTTCGGACATGTTCTGGTCAGGTCTTACCCGTTCGCGGCGTCTGTGTGGTTGTTTTTTGTTGTTCTGCTTGGGATGTCTTTGTGACCAATGTCCTCTTCATTTTTGGTCTTGAGCTCAGCCTCCTGTCCATCACTGTCCTTGACTATATGAGCTTGGACGTGCTGCACTCGCGGCATTGTGTCGTTGCGTCCGTCCGGTCGTGTCGTCTTGCATGCCACCATCCGTTGCAACTTGTGGCATGTGCAATGCCTGTCCGCTTCTCACTCTGTCCCCTCCCCATTGGCTGACACATGCCATTCTTTGATTTATGTCATGCCGATGTTCATGCTGGCACCATCACGGCTGCGCTCGGCACCCCATACCGAGAACATTTCTTCCATCTTGTTTCTTAGCAGGCGGATGATGCCGACATCCGTGGGTTGCGCTTTGCCAATGCATCCTATAGGGATGTGCATGGTATGCATGTACCGGAAGTTGTCCTTCAGCCAGAGCTGGAATGATGCGCTGCAGTGCGGACGCCAGGTGTCGAAGGCGAGGAGGAGGGACTCCTTGCCCTTGTGGACACCAAGTGTTGCGCAAGTCCGTTTGTCGTACGGAACAAAAATTGGTCGTACCCACACCTTTGTCATTTCTACGTTCACCCAATGGGAGGGCGTACACGTCAGGTTCTGTCCAGCCTCGATCACTTTTACAGCGTGCTTGCCACGTGGAATCGAGCGCGATGTTTTCTTGCCGTAGATGAGCTGCATGGGGAGCAGGTCTCCGGTCATCGTGGAGGCCACGAGAGCGGTTATCACCCTCTTTTCCTTGAGTCCCACGATTGAAATCTCCTTGCTGCCTTGGGGTGCGTATGTGTGGCCGGCAGTCGTCAGCAGTTCAATGGACGTGTGGTCACCGTTGATGATGAGGAATGGTTTGATGCGATAAAGTGTCGCCATACAAGCTGCACGTTGATGAAACGTAAACATGCTCTCTTCAAAACCATCTAGCAGCTTCTGGCAGCAGTTGTTCCGCTCCTCCACGACCAGCCCATGATTGTGCGGACAAATTTCCACACCCATGACCGGAAAAACGCGCGTTTGCCGAGAATTTTCAACGGATCTGGAGCGTGCCTTGCCATCACCCCACAGATCTCATGGCGAATGACCTTCGAGTTCAATGCGTGCCTGGCCTTCCGAGCATCCTCGAGCGTCGATTGGATTGCATCAATGATCGACGGGTGCGCGGCAAGCCAAGCACGCTTCCCTCGGCAGCCATGCTTCCGCTTCTTCTAGCTGATTGGTGCAGAAGGCGCAGATGCAATTGCAGTCAGAACAGCCCCCTCGTACTGCCTCTACAAAACCCTGGTCCCATCCACAAACCATCTAGAAATAGTACTCGGAGCAAGTCTATCAAAAATAAGAAATCCATCTGGAGTCTTGAACGTACGTCTCACATGCATGACCGTTGCATACGCCGACGGTTGAGATTTGTACACACAGAAAATGGTCTGAAAGTGACCGCTACCAAACCAATCACAATACTTTCCCCATTTCTTGGAATTGACGGAAGTTCCACTCAACACAGCGGATTTTGTTGTCGTGCCCTCCAAAATGTAGAGGGCGTTACATTCGGTGTCGGTGCTGTCATCGTCGGACTGCTCCTCCGATGACGATGACGAGTAACCGCTCTCCACGTCAGAAGAGTCGGGTGTGGTCGTGCGGCCGGTAGACAGGGCTGTCGTTGTCATTTTCTGACTGCATCGTGCAGCACTTTGCTCGGAACGGCGGAGGGAAGATGGCAGGTCCAGAGTAGGCACGGCCTCATCCTCGCTCGCAAGACCGGACCGAGGACCGGGTTTGCCAGCCAAAGGCGCCTTCCCCTTCTCCTCACTCGAAAGACGGTGGCGAGGACTGGGCTCGCCAGCCAGTAGTGGAGTTGAATGCGTGGCCTCCGAGGGAAGGGCGGACGAGGAGGAAGAAGCACTAGGAGCATAGGTTTTGAATATGCGTGGAGGAGCATCGCGCACTGAAGTGGTCGGTGTTGGAGCCGTTAGGGTGTGTTACGTACAATTTGCCATGCACACTATAAAGGGCACACGCGCTAGCATCGTCAACGGGCTGTCCGTTGCGGGTGCCTTTTCCTAGTCGTCCACGTATGTGCCGACATAGGCAGGTGCAGCACAGGCGTCGATAGACTCATCGATGGTCAGCGCTAAAACTTTGCGTGGATGACCAACAGGCCGCTTGGGTGGAGCTCAAAGTGGTGGAGGGCCCTGACGCGCAGTATGGTGTACACAGCGAGCGCGTTCCTCCGGCAACACCACCTTCAAGAAGCTATCCATGACTGTAGACTGAAAGTAGGAGGACGTGAGTAGGTAGTTGGTGCTGTTGGTGTTGGTACAGAATGAATCCCACACGTGCGTGCGCCTTTTATTTAATGTTAGGCTTTCTCATGTCGACAACGCACTAAACCACCACTGCACCTCAGTGTGTTGTCGACACGAGAGTAGCGGCAAGAGCAGCAAATTTGTTGACCGTTGTAGGCGGCAAAAATGAACAACACTTACCATTCGTAAGAGTAACGCGTGTGCGCGTGGCAACGGACGCGTCAAGGTACCTTAGCCGATATGCATTTCGTCAAAATCATGGATTATGGAATGATCAAATCAGGCTCGTCGCCAAAATTAAGAGACCATGACCCTTTTTTTGAACGATTTTAAAGACAACAATAACTAACTTCAACCCGGTTTTTTTTAACCCAGATTAAGGATCATTGCATTCACGTTAAAAAAATCAAAGTTAAAAATCACTACGGTATCGTGCAGATTGTGACCGGTGCCTTTGGAACAAAGAAAGAAACAAAGCTCCAGGAGGGCTTCTCCAGCCATTGGAGACACCAAACGCCCAGTGGGAATGTGTGGCCATGGATTTCATCATCGGCCTCCCACAAGCAAAGAGGGACCATGATGCGATATCTGTGGCGATCAATCGTGTAACCTATATGGCACATTTCATGCCCACGACATCACTGATGACCGCTGAGGAAACAGCACGCCTCTTCTATGATGGCGTTGTGAAGTACTACGTCATCCCACTCGAGATCATCTCCGATCGTGATCCTTGGTTTGCAAGTTGCTTCTAGCAAGCACTCAATGAGCAATACGAAACACGAGTAAATATGTGAAGAGCATTCCATCCGCAGACAGATGGACGGACTGAACGCATGAACCGCACTTTGGAACAAATGTCGCGGATGTACATCAACCCTTCGATGGAGGGTTGGGATGATTTTGTGGCACCGGCAGAATTCTTTGTCAACAACGCCATGAGCGATTCAACTGGCTATACTCCATTCCTTCTCAATCATGGTCGGCATCCGGTGGTACCCGCCGCACTGGTGAAACGCGGGGGTGGCGGTGATCACGTTTCGTGCGTCCAGGCCTTTGTCGAGAAAATGGACGCATTGTGGCATGATGCAAAAATACACCTGTATGCAGCTCGACAACCTCAAAAGACCTATGCTGACAAGTCCAAACATGAGGTTGAATTCTCCGTTGGCGGGCGAGTGCTTCTCAGCACAAAAAACTTACGGCTGAAGACGCCTGGTGCACATAAGATGTTGCCAAAGTGGTTAGGACCCTTCGTGATCACGCATGAGGTGGGACCAGTAGCGTACTGTTTGGCGCTCCCTCCGTAATGTGTATCCACATTGTCTTCCACATAAGCCTTCTTGCACCATACATGGCAGATGGGTCAGTTCACCCATCCCAGCCAGCAGTTTTTGCCGTTGAAGGCCAATGCGAGGTACACGGTATCCTCCAGCATCGGGAGAGTGCACTCCACACACGAGTGGTCAAGGAGTACCTTGTGCATTGGGCCGGTTGTGGACCTGAACACAACTCATGGGAGCCAGAGTATCGGATGTCAAAAGCAGTTATAGCCGAGTACTGAGAGGAAGTGGCTGCCCGCTCACGACGACGTGCCCTCGGGGGTACCACCCTGGCACAAACCCCTTCATGAGGATCTGGCACAATACCTTGGCAACCTCGTAGTGTGTCACGGGGACGCCAAGACACATGTCCCGAGGGCCCTCCTTACAAAAGGGGGAAGATGCGCCGCCATCCCTTGTCAAAGGTTGAGATTTGGTATCGTACTTCAAACATCCCACAAGACCTCAAGTTAAACAAAATCATTGTTTAAGTAAGGGTGACAGTCATAAAGGCGAGATTATTCCTCCTCACTATTGGTTTTTTTCTCCAGATGTGCAGGTCTTTGTTTTCTCCAAGAAAGATCACAAATTGGGATGATTTGGTACTAAAGGGGGAGGAATGTAGAGCGGAGAAGTTTTGATGTTTTTGTGGATTTAAGTCAAAACTTATTGCCAATCTGTGACCATGCCAGCTGGCATGGTCACGTTTGGGAGCCATGTGCCAGTTACAAACGACAAAAGGGGTCTTATAGACCCCTTTCTTATAAGGGCCACTATTATAAGAAAGAGAATCCGGATGTATACTGCTGAAAATGTGAGTACTAATAGTACTTTAATAGTTTGCGTACCCACTACAAAGCTCTGTCAAGGAAAACAAAAACATGAAAACAAAACCTCAACTGAAGAAAGAGACTTGAATTAGGTTGTATATTGTGACTTTTTTTTCACAAAGAAACATGCGACAAGAGTTGGAAAGAAAACACACGCTGAAGATAAATCTTTCTTGCTCTCGTATTCTTTTTCACAATCATGTTTTTGTGTATCTTTGTCTCTCTCCCTCTGGCTCTTTCTCTCTATCTCCCTCTCTCTTTCTCTCAATCTACTTGTGTTCTCCATAAATCACTTCAAAAGTCGAGGGATATTTTCTGTTTGAAACTCCATTGTCCAAGACTATTTCTACGTGGACAAAGTGTCATCGAAATCGGCCATCAATGGCCGATGTCGGCGACATTAGTGGGTATCTGCAAGTGGGGAGAACGAATCTGTTGGATTCACTGCCTGAGGGTGCGATGTAGTGGTGGGGAGGAGCACACATGATAGTAGCGGAAGTCGCGTAGTACTTTTGTTTCGATTCTGTTGGGGTATTCATGCAGGATTGATGTCAATACAACAAAGTTTACGAAGTGTAGGCATCCCCCCTCCCCCCTTCACCCCAGCGGATATCGCCGTTGTTGACCATCGATGGCCAACGTCGATGATGTTGACAAAGTTGTCGATGCCTTTCATGGGTGTCCATGAAGGTGCGTGACAAGTCACGCACAGACATATCCCATTTGGTAAAAATTGACATACAAAAGAGAGGTCGGATTATGAACAAGTTTTCTACTTGCAAAAAACCGTCGCATCTCCTTTGACATGTTTCATTATTTTACAACTGTTGAATGCTCTGGAAAAATGTAGATGACCCTCCAAGAATACAACTTTGAACCAACACCAATCTTGTTTCACTGCTAAAAAGGTAATACAAAAACGAGGTCAATGGACTTTGGACCGAAACCCTTCCAGTCAACTGGCGAATGATGTTCTTTGGCCTTTGGCGTTGAGGACTAACTGAATACCTAGTGGACGGGTTGGTTGGGTGCCGAAAGCCAGCCCGAACCCTGGTTTCTCCCCCCTGATTTTTACTCACCGTACCCTGTTTTCCTCGCTCGCTAAGCCGAAGAGCACATCATGTGCCCATGGTCGGGCACGGCTACGTGATGGTGACATACATGAAGGATCGGCAGTCATGTGTACGAAGACAACCCGGATTTTTTTAAAACGGGACACAAACCACACCCCACGTTGTTTATACACCATAAACACTACGACATGCATTAAATTTCAATGAATGTGTTTTTTCCCTGGAATGCAAGACCTGCCTCACTTTCA
This sequence comes from Penium margaritaceum, assembly GCA_023375785.1. NCBI lineage: Eukaryota > Viridiplantae > Streptophyta > Zygnematophyceae > Desmidiales > Peniaceae > Penium > Penium margaritaceum. Next base: position 75,992 of record SZWC01009838.1, read on the forward strand.
TCTTCGATGAAACGTCGTTTGAAAATGTTGAAATGTAAGATAAAACATGTTTCATACTCACGTATGCAGAATAATTGCCCGTCGACCGGTATAGCATGTATTTCTTCCCAAAACTGCGCTTGGTGCTCATGATCTCCCAAGCTCCAAAAAAAACGTATGTAAAGTATGCATCTTTTGTGAAAAGTGAGTAACGTGCTCTTTTTGTGCAAAAGAATTTCTAGGAGAAAATCAGGATGTTCAAACAGTCAAACATCGGAATCAGGCTGATGACTTGAAGTGCAGGCTGAATGCATAAAAGTGGTTCGATTTCTCTTTCAGTCAAGTGAAGTTGAAAGAACACATAACAGTGTTGTTACAGTGTTTTTTTGGTATAAAAAAGAATACAAGTTCTCCAAACAAGAAATGATGCCTTTTTCATTAAGTCATTGTTCACTGTTTTCTGGGTAAACATGTTTTATTGTCTTGGTATGTATTGTATGCATTGTCGGGTTAGTGAAGTGTGATTGTGCGTTTGGAAGTCCAACATACTTACGCGAATTGGATATAGTTTTCAAGGCATGCAGACCCATGCAAAAACAAACATGAGCTCTGTGTGTGAGTGCGATGCAAGACGGCAAGAATTTGTCTATGTCTGGAACAATGAATACAAAGAACAAGGAGAGTTTACAAATGAGCCCCTAGCGGGCTTACATAGGGGCGCCGGCAGGTAGCCGCACCGGGCGCCGTCACCCCTGCTGAACCCAAATGATTCAACAAGGAGAACACACTACATACACAATGACAGTAACAAAGGTGGTCTCCTCGAGGCACCGGAACAGCTCTCCGAGTGCCCGGGTCTCGACCACCGAAAAACATGAGCAGTGCCAAACAAATCTCGAAATCAACGTCCATACATCACAGACGGCTTTCCGAACATTGGAAGCCCCACAACAGCCATCGGGTCTCCTCGTCGCATCGGTACAGTCAACTGGGTACGCGGGTCTCAACCCACCGAGAAAAATCTCCTACCTCCTGACAAGCCCACATGGCTGCCGGAATGCATCAACCGCGTCTTGTCGGCGCTGTCCTAGGTGCTGGAGAAGTCTCGGTGCAGTCCGGAGGCCCGTCGTGTCGTCACGCCCTCCTCTGTCATATACCCCGAATGTGGGTGTATCTGTAAACTAGCAGTGTCGGTCGTGACGGGTGGAAGCCACACAAACCAACATTCCCCGTGGCTGACATAGTCGTCCACGCCAGAACGAATGAATGAAGGCATGGAACAACGTATGCCAAAACACAATATGCACCAGGCAATCATACATACACACCTCTGCTACTCACCTAAGGTCTCCCTAGACACTGGCACATGCTACCAAGTGTCTGGGTCTCGACCATGAGAAGAGGGATGCACACTTGCACAAACCAGTGTAATGCCCATCACACACATGTTAGGCAACAAGATGGTCTCCTCGTGACACTGGCGGCACCAGGGCCCGGGTCTCAACCGCTACGAGGAATCCAACACAATCGTATGATCATCCAAACACAGGATCATGGGAGGATCTCCTCGTAACACGGGTGCAACGCACCATGTGTCCGGGTCTCGACCAACAGCTCGCATGCACATGCCACACACAGTATAGCCACACACCAAGACACACGATCACATGGTCTCCTCGTGACATTGGTACAATGCACCAAGTGTTCGGGTCTCGACCAACAGGGTGCTACCATCTACCTGCAGCTGTGCAGGCACGTAGCATGAGCCACATGCGGGATGTTGTAGTTGCTCACAATAGAGCATGGACCTTGCCATGCATCTCCCATGACGTCGCGTCAGGTCAAGGTCCACACAACACTCCCCCTGGGCAGATGAACCTGGCAGCGATGTCCTCGATGGAGATGTTGATGTCCTAGCCGAACAGATCCTCAGCGATGAGTCATGTGGTGTATCCAACATGCAGAGATAGCTCCCCCGGTCACGTGCGAGCCGACTCCATCCCTCAAAGACGAAGTGGTGTCTCCGGCTACGACTCCTCTCTTCGCAGCTGCATCACCTGGGGTATACCAGCCCTCGCGTGACTGCCAAGGGTCCCAACTCAGAGTCTCACCAATCTCTACTCTACCACAATGCATCTGTGTATGCCAGAGGAAAGGGAATGGGCAAGTAGCACGCGTGCGTGGATGAAGTGGCGGAGCTGGCCTCCGATACAGGATATTACATCGTGAGGCAGGAGGGTGTACTGCCAAAAGAGGAGAGCTGGAGCGACAAACCGGATCACCACTCGTGGATGAAGATGACGATGGGGCAGGTGAATTGGGTGGATGAAGGTGCGTGACCGCAGTAGAAGAAGAAGGAGGAGCGATAATGGGGTCGACAGGAGCCAGGATGGCGGAAGACAAAGGTACGCTCACCTCTCCTGTGACAGTGTCTCCAACGGACGTCACACTCAGAGCTGGTACAAGATCCTCCCTCAGTATAGGTGTGCCAGATACTACTGGCGGAAGGCCCCTGCCAGTAGTAGTGATGCTCCCCTCCTCTAAGAATCGCTCACGCGCTGCCATCATCTCCCGCTGTAGCATGACTACACGCTCTTGTAGATCAGCATAATCTGTCTCGGACATGTCGAGGTGGCCCATGTCGACCTGGTGTAGGATGAACTCTGCCTCACTTGATGCTACACATGCACACTGCACAACTCATGAGTACAACGCCATCTGCATCTCTGCTACTGAAAGTGATGGAAGTGGTGCTGCTGCATCCTCCTGGGGGTCAACCAAGCTCGCAATGTGCTAAGACGCTGGAACATCGCATGCTGCTGCAAGTGTTGCATCCACATCACAACTTGTGTCTATCACACAAGGAGTAAGCGGTCGCATACCGAGAGAGAAGGAAAAGGATGATTTGTCAGAGTCCATGGAGCATGTAAAAATGTTGTCCATGCAGGTACTAAAACTCTCGGCGTCGATGTGATCAGTGGGGTCACCAACAGGTGAAACCGAGGGGGCAGAATCAGCTCCTGCTGTCGAGGTGACTCCATCTGCATGTATGAATCTGCTCTAGCATCCTCAACTGCCGCCATAATGGACACAGGTGTGCAGGGCTCCGGCTCGACAATGGTCGTCAAGGTGTCCAAAAAGCACAGCTGGCGCTCACGCAGTCTCGCCGGGAAGGCTGGTCGCTGCCAACTCCTCAATAAATGAGTGAAGATCACCATCTGACTCCGTCATGTGTGTCGGTGCTCCGTCCTGTGCACGGAACGCAGACTCAGGGAATATAGGTGACTCTTCATGCTAAAGCTGGTGCTCAGGTAGTGCAGATGACATGGTGAAGCCTGCTGAGTCTGTTGTAGCACGTGTCCCAATGACACCTCTCAGAACTGCTACTCTGAAGAATGCCTCAACCTCCAAAGGGCCAACCTGCCGACTCTGCTCATGCACTGCGACTACCGTCGTACTGGTGTGAATCTTGTACGCCAACGCCCCCAGAGATCCGTGTGGGGCATCTTGATCCGCACAATACTCCTGTGCCACCGCCTGGCCGCCACCAGTTGAAGTTGCAAGTGGCACCGCCCACGTGGTCACATGCACTCCTCCTGGTGCAACCTGCTGCTATAGAACGTCCGACTCCTGCCCTAGCGTAGATGTCGAACTCGATGACATACATGTCTCAAGCCGTGCAACCTCCGCCGGAATGCAGTGAGCCTGCTGCACACACTCTCCCAAAAGTATGGTGGACGCATCCCGATCCATACGAGACTCCTGTGTCGCCGCTGGGCCTCCACCGGTCAGAGTCGCAAGTGGCACCGCTCAAGGACGCCGTGCCTGCGCTCCTCCTAAAGTCACCTAATCCTGTGAAAGATATGGATCCAACCTTTACGATGAAAGGCAACTCTCCACCATGAACGCCATGTTGGGGTCAGACTCCACGCCATGTGTCGTCACCGTATCATCTGAGTCTGCCTGAGCTGACGCTTGGGTAGCACGGCCCGGCGGGAGTGCGGATCCTATCGCTACGGTCACATCAGGCAATGCGCAGTGAGCACACTCTCCCTTGACAGGTACAGCAACGGAGGCCGAGGAGGTGGAGGATGTATCAAAACCGGCGTGAGCACGCCATGCGGAGCGCTGACGCCGATGTCACGGAGTCACTCACCTGGAACAACTACGTGAAGACATGTCACCAGGACATGGCGTCGTGGTCGCAACAGATTGGAGGATTGACAGGATGGTGGCAGCCTGGGACTCGCTGGCAGGTGGAGCTAAAGGCACACCATCCGATGAGGAAGGAGGAGAGGATGAAGGAGATGTGATCGAAGAAGCCGTCGACAAATGAGTAGCAGAAGCACGCTCAGTGACGACGAGGTCACAAAGCCGCTGCACCGTCTGCCGGAGGCCGTGGATCTCGGCGAATATGCTCGCCAGAGGTCCAACTAAGGGATCTACCAACACCGGCAGATCCGTATGCTGTAGAGGACGTAGGCTCGGACGAGGCTGTAGCCAAGGTGGATGCCAGGCGGGAGGGTGCGTCCAACAGCGACGCCAACCTTGACGTCCATCACCATAGTAGTAGTAGGCGAACGCGCAGGGCGCCTGCTCAGATGTCCGCACACTCATGTCATGCGCTGGACGATGGATAGGTACAGAGGGCACCTACTCCCGGTGGTAAAAACCAAGCCACAGGAGAGAATGAGGCCAGTAGGTACTGTCACTCCTGGAGGTCACGGCGTCCGGGTCAGCAAACGTGACCAGACGGGAAGAGCTGCACTACCACAGCACGCCCGGAGACTACAGTCTGACTAACTGCGGCCACTAATGCTGTTGCCAATAATGGAACAAAGACTGCTCCAAGACAAGAAGGGGTGGTAGCTGCAGGTGTGGCTGCTACTCCAAGCGGTTGACGACCCAGCCCTCAGAGATGGTAAGACTCGAATCCGCCGTCGATCCTGTAGGGTGAAGGGCGCGCACCAATCCGCGGGCCCCAGTAAGATGCCGGTCCAGGATGCGTCTCGAAGCGGAGATCGCTGCCAACGACCGTCCGCTGTCGGCTGAGAAGGCGAAAGTGCAAGCTCTCGCGTAGCCGCCACACTATGTAGTCGTCGACACTCCACCACCTGATGCTGCTATTGCGGCTATGAGAGCTGCTGCTGCTGCGATGGTAGTAGTTGGACGATTCTCCTTTTTTTTCGTTACTCCCTAGCCCTTAAGCCCCCTCTTGTGTTCCTTTTTTTCCTTTTTTTGCCCTCACTCTCCAACCCCCTTTTTTTTCTTTTGCCCTCACCCTCCACCCTTTTTTTTCTAGTTCACTCCTCTACTCGCCTTAAGCCCTCACCTTTCTTTTCTTTTCTTTTCCTCTTTTTTTTCACTCTCTTTTAGGCGTACCCCTTTTCGTATATTTGTTACTCCCCCCCCCTTTTTCTCAATTACCTGTAAGATGGGTGAACGAAGAAAACAAGGAGAGGGGGTTGGGGGGGGTGTCCGGCTTGTCCGGCCCTCCCTCTAGTGCACGCTCGCTCGCTCGCTCGCTGAGCAAGCGAGTGAGCGAGTCGGTGTGGGGGGGAGGAGGGAGCGAGGGAGGGGGTCCTGTCCGCCCCTCTGACCTAGCCCCCTCCGTCGGTCGGTCGACGAGGCCGACGGGGCCGTGGGGGCCCACGGGGCCGACAGGCCGAGGGGACCCACGGGGCCGACGGGCCCCTTCAGAAGGGCCCCTCGGAGGGGCTCGGCGGGACCCTCCAAGGGCCCCGTTAAGAAGGGGAAGAAAAAGGGGGGGGGGTGCGAACGGGGCCAACAAGCCCCCTCAGAGGGCCCCCCCTCAGAGGAGGGCTGCGAGGCCCTCCTCGCAATGGCAGCAGCAGCTCCAGCGGTAGGGTGCAGCTGCTGCGGTTGCTACTGCTACTACTGCTGCTTCGGCTGCTGCTCTTGCTCTGCGTAGCAACTGCTACTGCTGCGTGCTGTCGCCGCCGCGGCTGCTATTACTGCACGCTACTGCTGCTACCGTCGCTGCTGCACACTGCTGCTGCTGCTACTGGTGCTGTATGCTGCTACTGCTGACATTGCTGTTGCATCAGCAAATTCGTTGCTGCAGCTGCTTTTGCCGCTGCTGTTACTGCTGCTGCACACAATTACTGCTACTGCTGCACTCTGTTGTTGCTGTTGCCGACACTACTACCCACTGCTACTGCTGCCGCCGCTGCTGTATTGGCTGCTGCTGCTGTTGCTTTTGCTGTTGCCGCCGCAATCAACAACAGCAAAAGCAGAGCTATAACTCCTCTTTTGCGGCTCACCACCCCTGTGGCGTTCACTTGTAGTCGTTTTGCGCTCCCTCACATTGCTGCCGGCGTGGCGCCACGTGGCGCGTTCTCTTTGCATTCCGCCCACTGCTGCTTCTGTTGCTCACAAATAGAAAGTCTATGCAGCAGGTTGGGGCAGCAGCGTTGTTGATGCAGCGTGCGGGCTTCCACGCTTGTTGCTTAAGTCAGTTGCCCCCTCAGTCTGCTGCTCTAGAGCCTAAGTCTAGAAGCTCTGGGTTTGTTACTCAGAAACGCGCGCGCCAGAGTTAGCGCCAGAAAGCAGCTGAAAACTGATAGTAACTGATTAGGAATGAAGAATGAACAGCAATGGGGGACCCCTCCAAGTTCTAGCCCCCCCCCCCCCCCCCCCCCCCC
>SZWC01009839.1:1409-13587 GCA_023375785.1 Penium margaritaceum
GCGGTTGTTGTCACGCTGCTGCTGCGGCTGTGGTTGCTGCGCTGCTGCTGCAACTCAGCTGCTGTGGCTGTGGGAGGACTGCTGGCACCGCCGCCGCCACGCCTCTCTGCGTGGTGGTACGCGTCGCTGCTGCTGTCTCTGCAGCTGCGGTCTCACGTTGACGGCGGTCGACAGTCTCCAGCGGGTCCCAGAAGATCTGCTGCAGCGGTGACTCTCACTGCTGCTGCTCTGCTGCGTCTCTGCTGCGCAGCTCGGTGAGATCTGTCTCACCGCTCTGATACCATGAGAAACTGCTAGGAAGCTTCCTAGCCTTGCTGCTGCTGACGTGGCGACACTGTCCAGTCAGCTGACGCACTAGCAAGCAGGCAGGTGCAAGAAACAGCAAGGATCAGGCTAGGGAGACGCGCAAAGTCTCATAAGCTTCATTAGCTTAGTAAATGCAGAGAGAGTGAACAACTGACAGGTCCAGGGCATAAATACCTGCCGCGGCGCACGGCGGGTGTCGCACGCGGCAGTCCAAGAACTAACCTAAAACCGGCCCAAAACCACTGTTTTGACCGTAACTCTGCGCACACATGTCAGAATCCTACGCCGTCTGAACCTAGACGTGCAGAATCAAAAGACGCACGCAACGACTGGTCACATGCATGCATCCATCGACTGACAGTGAGCGTGTAATGCAAAAACATGCAAATGGGCCTCATGCCCAGTCCGCCGAAAAGCGCCTGCAAGACGTAGAAGTCACAGCAAGGAGTCCCGGTGACATCTGGGGCTCTGGAACAGTGGTCGGTCAGCTCCAGACGGGTAGTCCGCCGCCTGTCGTCGCGCCGGTGTCACCAGGGCCGCCTGCCTCAGGGATCTGCACGAGTATGGACACGGCCGAGTGGTCACAGTAAACTGTACAGGAAACTGCACAAAGCACAACACCTACAGTAAGAAGAATTGAAGATGGAAGCGACAACGAGCAGGTACAAATGATAGAGAGTGGCTACAGATGCCAATCTGGGTGGGATTTCAAGTTATTGTAGATCAGACTTCGACTTCCAGCAGTTGAATGATGAATTTGTCTACCGCGTGCGCGAACGGGTTACACTAATGAGTTAGTCTAGTCCTGCATGTTTACGCACCGTCCGGTAGACTATACTTAGTCAAAGAAAGTGGTTGATGTACATAGTCTGAGTGCAGACTTGAGTTCACGGCCGTTGCACGTGGCAGTTTGTCCTGTTCTCAATAGCGGGCATGTGTGCCCCCACGGCATAGGGGCTCAAGAACCACGCAAGCGGCGCAGCACATTTGTCAACCTTGATTTATTGTTTTTGGTAGTGATGTTTATTTCTTCATTTTTATTCTTTCTCACTCCAGATCCTATCAACTGGCAGATGGGGAGGCTCCCCCAGAGCTGCCCCCAAGGTAAGGCAGGAGGGGACTGTGCCCCTTGCACTGCCCAGAAAGGTGAGACAAGGCAGATGGGTTGGCCAGACCCAGAGCTGCCCAGAACAAGCCAGCAGAATCACTGCCAGCCACACGGGGTAGAACCCCCAACCTCTTGCGCCGGAGTCTGGTGTTGTATCCTCTGCACCAGCAAGAGGATTCAAACTTGAATGTTGTACCTTCAATGTTTGAAATCCAGACTGAAAAACTGAGGAATGATTGCACATCATGAAGATGTGCAATCTATTTTGCTCTTTCTAGACATGTGAATTAGAAGTAAATGTAGACTAGTGCGTCTTAGTCTGAGCGCTTCGTTGAATTTTGTCCATTTGTTTGAACTAATTATTCTATTGCCCCCTCTATGTCACGATGAGTCACAAGACAAAGGAGGGAAAAAACTTGCAACATCCGAAACGCATCACAAAGCTGTATGTGTCACGTACGGCTGGTACGCGAGGCTGGCAGCCAGGATCGCAACTCTTTGTGAATTCGATTCCTGCTCAACCTCGATAGATGTGAAGCATTTCTTTCTCTTTTGGACCACACTTAGCCCGAGTTTGGGAGTCACAAGATTGTGGTTTTCTTCCATCCGTCTGTTGGTTTGTGTGGCTTCCACCCGTCACGACCGACACTGCTAGTTTACCGATATACCCACATTCGAGGTATATGGCAGAGAAGAGCGTGATGACACGACGGGCCTCCGGACTGCACTGAGACTTCTCCAGCACCTACGACAGCGCTGGCGAGACGCGGTCAATGCGTTCCGACAGCCATGTGGGCTTGTCAGGAGGCAGGAGAGTTTTCTCGGTGGGTTGAGACCCGCGCACCCGGTTGACTGTACCGGTGCGACGAGGAGACCCGATGGCTGTTGTGGGGCTTCCGACGTTCGGAAAGCCGTTTGTGATGTCTGGACGTTGATTCCGAGATGTTTTGACACTGCTCATGTTTTCTCGGTGGTTGAGACCCGGGCACTCGGCGGACTGTTCCGGTGCCTCGAGGAGACCACCTTTGTTGCTCTCGTGGTGTATGCAGTGTGTTCTCCCTGTTGAGTCATTTCGGTTCAGCAGGGGTGACGGGGCCCGGTGCGGTTAGCTGCCGGCGCCCCTGTATAAGCCCGCTAAGGGCTCATTTGTAAACTCTCCTTGTTCTTTATACTCAGCGTTCCAGACTTAGCCAAATTCTTGTCGTCTTGCATCGCACTCACACACGGAGCTCATGTTCGTGCTTGCATGGGCCTGCATGCCCCAAAATCATTTTCTAATTTGGTATCAGAGCATAGGGGGGCGTGTGAGCAGCAGAAGCAGCAGTAGTGGGCGGAACGCTAAGAGAACGCGCCACGTGGCGCCACGCCGGCAGCAGCGTGAGGGAGCGCAAAGCGACTGCATGTGAACGCCACAGGGGTGGTGAGCCGCGCACAACAGCAGCAGTAGCAGCAGTAGCAGTAATTATAGCAGCACGCGTAGGCAGCAGTAGCGTGCACGAGCAGCAGCGACGCAGCACTAGCTTGCAGCCGTGGCAGCAGCGAGCAGCAGTAGCGAGCAGAAGCAGCAGCGTGTAGCAGCAAGCAGTGACGCAGCAGTAGCAGAAGCAGTAGCAACAGCCGCAACAGCATTAGCAGCAGCCGCAGCAGCAGCAGCATCAGCAGCAGCAGTAGCAACAGCAGCGTGCAACGGCGTGCGGAGCGAAAGAAGAAAGAGAAAAAAAACAAGGCAGCAGCAGATCAGCAGCAGCAAGCAGCAGCAGTAGCTGCTGCGCAGAGCAGCAGCAGTAGCAGCAGCAGCAGCAGCAGCAGCAGCAGCAGCAGCAGCAGCAGCAGCAGCAACAACAACAGCAGTAGCAGCAGCAGCTGAAGTAGCAGCAGCAACAGCATCCGTAGCAGCTGCACCTGCTGCTGCATCTGCTACTGCAGCTGCGAGGAGGGCCTCGCAGCCCTCCTCTGAGGGAGGGGGGGGGGGCTCTGAGGGGGCCTGTCGACCCCGTCCGCACCCCCCCTCTCCCTCCTTTCTCCCTTTCTCAAGGGGGCCCTCGGAGGGCCCCGCCGAGACCCTCCGAGGGGCCCTTCGGAGGGGCCCGTCGGCCTCGCGGGCCTCCCTCGGCCCCGTCGGCCCCGTCGACCGACCGACGGAGGGGCCGAGTCAGAGGGGCGGACGGGACCCCCCCCCCTCGCTCCCTCCTCCCCCCACACCCACTCGCTCACTCGCTCGCTGAGCGAGCGAGCGAGCGAGCATCCACGGGAGGAGGGCTGGACAAGCCGGACACCTCCCCCCCCCCTCACCTTGTTTTATCCATTTGCCCACCATCCGGGCAATCGAGAAAAAGGGGGGGGCGAGTAATAACACTCTGAAAAGGGGTATGACTGAAAGAGAGTGAAAAAAAAAGGGGGAGAAAAAGCAGTTGAAAAACAAAAAAGGAGGGTGAGGGCGCGAAAGGAGAATACAACAAAAAAAAAGGGGGGTGGGGGAGGAAAAGACCTATTCAACCAAACGTACGGGACCATCGAGTAGCCCGTCATCTCACCGACAGCTGCACTTGCAGCAACCACTACAGCATCAGCGGCGGTTGCAGCAGCGCTTGCAGTTTCACCCTCTGCACCGGCAACGGATTGTGTTGTCGGCGGCGATTTCCGCTTCGAGACGTGTCGTGGACCGGCGTCTCCCTTGGGCCCGTGGATTGGTGCGCGCACTTTACCCTGTAGGATCTCCGGCGGATTCGAGCCTTACTGTCTCCGAGGGCTGGGTCGTCTACCGCTTGGAGCAGCAGCCACACCTGCAGCCGCCACCCTTTCTCGTCTTGGAGCAGTCTTTGCTCCATTCGTGGCAGCAGCATTGGTCGCCGCAGCTAGTCAGACTCTCGTCTCTAGGTGTGCTGTGGTAGTGCAGCTCTTCCCGTCTGGTCACGTTTGCTGACCCGGACGCCGTGACCTCTAGGAGTGATAGTACCTGCGGACCTCATTCTCTCCCGTGGCTTGGTGTTCACCACCGGGAGTAGGTGCCCTCGGCACCTATCCATCGTCCAGCGCACAAGATGAGTGCGCGGACGTGTGAGCAGGCGCGCTGCGCATTCGCCTGCTACTACTGTGGTGATGGACGTCATGGTTGGCGTCACTGTTGGACGCGCCCTCCCAGGTGGCATCCACCTTGGCTACAGCCTCGTCCGAGCCTGCGTCCTCCACAGCATACGGATCTGCCGGTGTTGGTAGATCCCCTAGCTGGACCTCTGGCAAGCATATTCGTCGAGATCCGCGGCCTACGGCAGACGGTGCAGTAGCTTTGTGACCTCGTTGTCACTGAGCGTGCTTCTGCTACTCGTTCGTCGACGGCCTCTTCGACCACATCTCCTCCATCATCTCCTCCTTCTTCATCCGATGACGTCCCTTCAGCTTCACCTGCCAGCCAGTCCCAGGCTGACACCATCCTTTCAATCCTCCACTCTGCTATGACCACGCCGCCACCCCGCGATGACTTGTCTTCCAGCAGTCGTTCCAGTCGAGTGACTCTACGACGTCGTCGTCAGCGCTCTGCACGGCGTGCTCACGCCGGTGTTGATACATCCTCCACCTCCTCGGCCTCCATTGCTATACTTGTCGAGGGGGAGTGTGGTTACCGCGCATTGCGTGATGCGACAGTAGCGACAGGATCCGCAGTTGGGTCGAGGGGGAGTGAGTCTGATCCCGACATGGAGGTCATGGTGCAGACTTGCGTATCATCGAGCTCGACATCCACGTCCGCGCTGGATCCAGATCTTCTACAGCAGCAGCTTGCGTCAAGAGGTGTCCAGGCCCGGCGTCCCTGGGCGGTGCCACTCGCGGCTCCTACCGGTGGCGGCCTGGCGGTGGCACACGGGTCCGGTATGGATCGGGATGCATCTTTGGGAGTTTTGGCGCAGTTTGTACAGCAGGCTCACACGAGTCCGGCAGAGGTTCCAGTGTAGGAGATATGTGTGTCATCGATGTCGACATCCACGCTGGGACAGGATTCGGACGTTCTACAGCAGCAGGTTGCATCACGAGGAGTAGCAACATGTATGTCGCTGCTCCGGGTTCCCGTACACACGGAGCAGCGACATACCTGCCGGAGTCAGATGATGGTCCTCACTCTATCATCGAGCAGGTGGCAGCGACCAGTCTTCCCGGCGAGACAGTGCGTGAGCGCGAGCTGCGCTTGCTGGTCGCCTTGATGGGCATTGTTGAGCCGGAGCCCTGCACACCAGTTTCCACTACGTCGGCAGTTGACGACAGTGGTGCAGATCCCTACATGCAGATGGAGTCACCTCGTCAGTAGGAGCTGAGTTGTGCACCTTCGTGTTCACCTGCTAGTGACCTTGCTGATGACATGGATACTGAGAGTGGCAGTACCTGCACGGACGACGTTTCCACATGCTCTACGGACTCTGACGGCTCCTCCTCCTTCTCTCTCGGCATGGGACCGCTCACTCCTCGCATGACAGACACGAGCTGCGATGTGGATGTGACACCTGCAGCTGCATCCGATGTTCTAGCGTCTCGGCACATTGCGAGCTTGGTTGACCCCCAGGAGGATGCAGCAACACCAGTTCCATCGTCTCGAGCATCAAAGATGCAGATGGCGTTGTACTCATGAGTTGTGCAGTCTGCATGTGCAGCATCCAGTGAGGCAGAGTTATTCTACACCAGGTCAACATCGGCCACCTCGACATGTCCGAGGCAGATTACGCCGACCTGCAGGAGCGTGTAGTGATGCTGCAGTGGGAGATGATGGCAGCGCGTGAGCGATTCTCAGAGGATGGCAACATCAGTACTATCGGCACGACCTCTGCGCCAGCAGCATCTGGCACACCTATGCTTGGGGAGCATCTTGTACGCGCTCCGAGTATGACGTCCGTTGGAGACACTGTCAGAGGAGAGGTGACCGTGCCTTCGGCTTCCGCCATCCTCGCTCCTGTCGATCCCATCATTGCTCATCCTTCTTCTGCTGCTGTCACGCACCTTCATCCACCCGACTCACTTACCCCATCTTCATCTTCATCCGCGAGTGGTGATCCGGTTCGTCGTTCCAGCTCTCCTCCTTTGGCGGTACACCCCTGTGCCTCAGGGTGCTCTATCCGGCCTCCGAGGCCAGCTCCGCCACTTCATCCACGCACGCGTGCTGCTCGCCCATTCCCGTTCCTCCGACGTACACAGATGCATCGTGAAAGTGCGGAGGTAGGAGAGACTATGAGTTGGGACCCTTGGCAGTCACGCGAGGACTGGCATACCCTACGCGATGCAGATTCACGTGAGGAGTCGCAGCCGGAGACACCACTTTGTCTTTGAGGGAGGGAGTCGACTCGCACGTGACAGGAGGAGCTATCTCTGCATGTTGGACACACCACATGACTCATCGCCCAGATCTGTTCAGATACATTAGCATCTCCATCGAGGACATCGCTCCCAGGTTCATCTGCCCAGGGGGAGTGTTGTGTGGACCTCGACCTGACGCAACGTCATGGGAGATGCATGGGGAGGTCCATGCTCTATTGTGAGCATCTACAACATCCCGCATGTGGCTCATGCTACGTGCCTGCACAGCTGCATGTACATGGGAGCACCCTGTTGGTCGAGACTCGGACACTTGGTGCGTTGTACCAGTGTCACGAGGAGACCATGTGATCGTGTGTCTGTGTGAGTTGACTCATACATCTTATGGCTTGCCATACATTGTTGTTCCATGCCTTCGTTCATTTGTTTTGGCACGGACGGCTATGTCAGCCAGGGGGAGGGTTGGTTTGTCTGGCTTCCACCCGTCACGACCGACACTGCTAGTTTACCGATGTACCCACATTCGGGGTATATGGCAGAGAAGGGCGTGACGACACGACGGGCCTCCGGACTACACCGAGACTTCTCCAGCGCCTACGACAGCGCTGGCGAGACGCGGTCGACGCGTTCCGACAGCCATGTAGGCTTGTCAGGAGGCAGGAGAGTTTTCTCGGTGGATTGAGACCCGCACACCCGGTTGACTGTACCGGTGCGACGAGGAGACCCGATGGCTGTTGTGGGGCTTCCGACGTTCGGAAAGCCATTTGTGATGTCTGGACGTTGATTCTGAGATGTTTTGACACTGCTCATATTTTCTCGGTGGTCGAGACCCGGGCACTCGGCGAGCTGTTCCGGTGCCTCGAGGAGACCACCTTTGTTGCTCTCGTGGTGTATGCAGTGTGTTCTCCCTGTTGAGTCATTTCGGATCAGCAGGGGTGACGGGGCCCGGTGCGGTTAGCTGCCGGCGCCCCTGTATAAGCCCGCTAGGGGCTCATTTGTAAACTCTCCTTGTTCTTTATATTCAGCGTTCCAGACTTAGCCAAATTCTTGCCGTCTTGCATCGCACTCACACACAGAGCTCATGTTCGTGCTTGCATGAGCCTGCATGCCCTAAAACTGTTTTCTAATTCCGTCCTGCTTGCTACTTGGCGTATTGCAAAGTAGCGAGCTGATGTGGCTCTTTGCAAGTGAGCAAACGTTTGTGCCTGAATGCTGGCGAATGCTACAAAAACATGGTCCGCGTGAATAATCTTGCATCTCTCAACGATACCGTGTGCGGGATCCAGTAACAGAGAAGATGCGTGGAAGCTTCCTAGCGACAGAGCCGCTGACTAGGCGTCAGTGCCTGGTAAGACGTGACTAGTCACAAATCGTGCCCACATCGGGAAGGGTCTGGCTAAGAGACACAAGGTAAAGTAACAGTAATGCTTCAATAGCATTTGCAGAGAGAGATGACTAATGACAGGACCATGTCATAAGTACCTGCCGCGGCGCACGGCGGGTGTCACACACGGCAGTACAAGATCTGTCCTAAAACCGATGCAAAACCACTGTTTTGGCCGTAACTCTGCGCAGACATATGAGCGAGAAGTTTCCTAGAACCTTCCTAACCACTTGCCGCGACACTAGGCGTCAGCGCCAGGTCAGCGTGTGACAACAGTCACCAGTTAGAGACAAAACTGCAAGGGTCTGGGTAGGGACACGAACAGAGTGTCAGGAAACTCAAACTGAGTATAATTGCAGAGAGAGATAACAAATGACAGGTCCATGGCCTAAAAACCTGCCGTGGCGCAGAGCGGCTGTTGCACGCGGCGGTCCAAGAGCTGTCCTAAAAACGACCCAAAACCACTGTTTTTGGCCGTAACTCTGCGCACACATATCAGAATGCTACGCCGTCTGAACCTAGACGTGTAAGATAAAAAAACAGACGCTACGACTGGTCACATGCATGCATCCATCATCAGACGGTGGACACGCAATGCAAAGACATGCAAATCGGGCTCATGGCCAGTCCGCCGAAAAAAACTTCTGTAGGCTGCAGAAAAACAGTAGGGAGTCCCGGCAGTGTCCGGGGCTCTGGAACGGTAATCGGCCAGCTCCAAGCTAGCAGTCCGCNGCCCGTCGTCCCTCCGATGTCACCAGGGCCCGCCTCAGGGATCTGTCATGTCATAGCTCCTGGGTAAGTCCCTGGACGATCCGGAGTCCCGTCGGGTCGTCACGATCTCCAATGCGGCCACCGATCACCATCAGCTTCGGGGGCACCCGTAGCTGCCACGGCTGTGGCTCATGACGGATGGAAGCCACACATACCAACACTCTCCCTGGCGGACACACCCGTCAAGGCCACAATGGTTGAGTAATGACAGGACAGGATGGCTTGGGAAACCAATCATGGCAAGCACTGATCAAGCATGCCACAACACATGGTCTCCTCGTGACAATGGTGCACCCCACCAAGTGTCCGGGTCTCGACCATGCACGAAGGCAATCACACACACATGTCAAGTATCATGCAAGAGAGACAAAGAAACAAGGTCTCCTCGTGACTTCGGAAAATGTCTCCGGGTATCCGGGTCTCGACCACATCAAGCATGGATCACACATAGCACATGAGGACAATGGGTCTCCACATCACACAGGTGGAACTCACCAGGTGCGCGGGTCTAGACCAGCATAACCTCAATCAAAACATCGTTCTACCTCCAAGCAAACTCGCTGTCCTCACAAGAGTGTCAGGCCAAAGCCCATACACCAACACTCCCCCTGGGCTGCACACGCTAACAGTACGGCTCCCCCATGGCCACATAACACTACACAGCAATAGCAATGGCGACGACGATGCTGGTGAGATGTGCACCCACATAGCCTCACCCTACGGTGTCATCATCGCTGTCGTCGTCGTGACTAGTGTAGTCGCCACTGGTGTTGTCACCTGGTGTTGCGACAAGGGCAGAGGTAAGGGCCTCCTCCAACAGTATTGCCTCCCGTATGCATGCCAGCTGCTAGGCTGCATGCTGCCACACGGACTGCGTTGCGTCGAGACGCGTGTGCAGTTTGTCGAGCTCTGTTGCAGCAGCCTGCCGGCCAGCTGCATCTGCGGCGTGCAGGCGGTCAGTCGCGGAGCAAATCTGATGGTGGACCTCCATCATGTGAGCGTCGGCGTGAGTCACTGCCTCCTACATCCTCGTCTCTGCGTTGCGTAGGAAGCTCTCCACGCCAATAGGCGACTGAGCTGTCGCCTGATCACCAGCTGCTGGCAGGGGGTCGTCACCACTCAGCGCGTCCGCATCCGTAGCAGCTGCACCAGAAGGGGGTGGTGCTGCGGAGTCACTGGCTGCTGTTGACACACTCGACACTCGGGTGTCAGGTGGCCAAACGTCGTCATCCGTCAGTGTATCTGCCGCTACAGCGTCTTCGCTGTCATCGGGAACCCATACACCCTACAGAAACGCTGAGCCCCTGGTGCACAACCAATCGTCCACCTGCTGCTGTGCGTCCGCCCGTCGCCAACGTGCATCCTGTAGGGACCACTCCGCAGCCTCAAGACAGGTGTGGACATCCTCCATGCACATCTTTGCAACCTGTCGTGCAAAAGTATCTGTAGTGTACCAACGGCTGCTGGCCTCCCGAAGCTCGGCCATGAGACTCTGCACGTGCGCCTCTGCTCGAGCCACCACTGCCTCATGCTCGTCGACCGTGGAGCATAGGCGCTCGAGTACAGGAACTGTAGCTCGGACGAGCGTAGCTATGTCATCGGCTGGAACCGCCGTGGTGTCAACGTCACCGGTCAGGGTAGCGAGGTGTCGGATGTCTGCAACTCGCTCTGCATCCTCCATGTCGCACACGTGGATGTCTCCTCTCACCGAGAGGCTATCGTGTACTCTAGCCGCGGCTACTGCATGAACGGCAGCGCACTGGGCCTCTATGTTTGCCTCCGACCCTGCGTTCGACGGCTCCACGACGGACAACTGATCCTCATAGAGGAGGTCTGTCTCGTCTTGGCAGTCAATCACCTCCTTTTGCTACCCACCACTATCTGCCAGAACCACCTGTGCGTCTGCTGTGGGCCGAGCATCAGCATCTGTATCATCCGCTCCTCCTGCTGCTACTCCTGGCACCATGGCAGCTGTCTCCACACCACCTAATGCAGGAGCGTGCGCATCATCGGGCGCAGCTCCCGCATCGGCCGTCGTCACGTCATTCGCCAAAACATCAACGATCACCAACTCCATCCCCGACTCTGACTCAGCATCGGACCAATCCTCCTCTGACGAAGAGTCTCTGTCACAGCAAATGTCTCCCCCCGCTGCACTCTCCGCTAGCCGAGTCTTCTGTGTGGCATCATCCTCCTCAATCATCCTACGCTGTAGAGTAGTCGCATCACCAATGCCGAACTCCGTCGCGGTCGTCAGCGGACACACCATCCCCCCCACGACTGGCACCTCAGCATGAGTTGTGGGGACTTGGCAGACCAACTCGTGGACAGGTTACGAGGGGATCTCGTCACCTGAGACTCCTCCTTGAGCCGCGTCTATTGCCAACGTCCCGTTAGTAGCAGTGACTGCAACTGCTGCTACTGTCACGACGTCGATCCCTGTCGACACACCCACTGCCTGGACGTCTAGCGACACTCCACTGGTCACCAATGTGGCGGAACGGACGTCTGCTCCACATGTACTGGCTGACACCACTACTGCTACTACTGCCTCATCCAGTGGTACTGTCCCACCTACCTCTGTGGTCTGTGCTACGTCAACTATAGTCTCCATCTCCATGTCTGCCTCCAACTGCGCGTTAGACCACTCATCCGTCTCCGAATCCACATCGGACCACTCGTCGGATGGCTTGTCCTCACTGAGAGCGCCCTGTTGTGAAGCACCGTCTGTCGCATCCTTCATGCACTCGCCGGTGGTCGTCGGCAGACACTCCATCCCCCTCTCGACCGACGAGCACCGGCAGAAGCTGCGAAGGGGTACCGCACCAACTTTGCAACTGGGGAGGAGGGAGTCACCTCCGTGGTGACGTCTGCCGTTGCTGCGTCTGCTGCTGCCTCCTGCACACGTCTCGCCAAACTTGCTATCTGCCGCCTCGTGTGCCGAGTCTGAGAACAACGATGGCGAGCTGAAGAGACTACCCCAGAAATGGAGGGGTCACCAGTCGAGATGACTCCAACTGCCTCCAGCACAGAGCGTAGGGTGTCCGATGTAGAGTGAAGGTCAGGAGGCGTGGAATCGTCTGGTGATGACATTGACGGAGGTGAGGATGGCGAGAAGGAAGAAAAGGGTGTGTGAAGCGGCGCGGTGGCAACAGCCCGCTCAGAGATCACATGGTCTATGAGCTGTTGCACCATGCGCTTCAGACCCTGGAGCTCGGCGTACACCACCGCCATAGCTCCACTGAGGGGCACAACTGTATGAGCTGATGTATCGGAGGCGGATGGTGGAGTAGGGCGGGACCGTAACCAGGGCGGTC
>SZWC01009839.1:13730-31477 GCA_023375785.1 Penium margaritaceum
AGAGTGAAGGTCAGGAGGCGTGGAATCGTCTGGTGATGACATTGACGGAGGTGAGGATGGCGAGAAGGAAGAAAAGGGTGTGTGAAGCGGCGCGGTGGCAACAGCCCGCTCAGAGATCACATGGTCTATGAGCTGTTGCACCATGCGCTTCAGACCCTGGAGCTCGGCGTACACCACCGCCATAGCTCCACTGAGGGGCGCAACTGTATGAGCTGATGTATCGGAGGCGGATGGTAGAGTAGGGCGGGACCGTAACCAGGGCGGTCGCCAACCAGCAGGGTGCTGGCGACACTGGCGTCAGCCATGGTGTCGGTCTCAGCAAAAGTAGCAGGCAAAGCGGTTGGACGCCTGAGGTGTGTGTCACGGCTGGAACTGCCACTGTGGACGTGGCATCTGCCACGTATGCAGTGCCGATGCCAGCCACGGCGCCGGCTGCGCTCCCTTCCACGCCAATGTGCTCATCTCTAGAGTGTGGTGTGGGTGAGTGTTCGGGACAATCGCTCCCACTGGCACAAGGCCACAAGGAGAAGTGAGCGATCGAAGCACAGTCTCTCAGTTGTGCTACGATGCCGTCACGAGGACGGCCACCACGACGTTGGTGGTGGGCTGCTGTGTGGCCATAGGTTGCCTTCGGTGCTTCTGATGTTGCACAGGGTGGCGTCGTCAGCCAACGGATGTGGTCTCAAGCCACCTTCGCTATTGCTGCTGCTACTGTGACTCTCGCGGTGGCTGCTGCTACTACGGTTCTCGTCGTTAGCCGATGGTAGTGGACTTAGGCCACACATAAAAGGTGACAAGAAAGAAAAAAGAGTGAAGGGAGCCTTTTTTTGTGTTTTTTTTTTCAGGTGCCTCTTTCTCGGGTGCCCTTTTTGGGGTTGTTCAGGGGTGCCCAGCCCGGGGACACCTCACCCCCTCTCTTCTTTTTTTTTCTTTTTTGTTTTCTTGTCTGGCTCGACCCTCGCTTCGAGCAAGCCCGTCGAGCGAGCTCGCTCGGCAAGCCCGTCGAGCGAGCTTGCTCGGCAAGCTCGTCGAGCGAGCTCGCTCGGCGAGCTCGCCCGCTGCGAGCAAGCAGCCTCGCGTTACTTGCTGGCAACGCAAAGCTGCAGTGCAGCTTTGCATGATGAGCAAGGAGCAGCTGTGGCTGTTGCTGTTGCGGCTGCCACTGCTGCGCGGGCTGCTGCTGCTGTTGCAGCTCGCATGAGCACGTGCGGCTGCACGCTGTAGCTGCCCGCCGGCGCCGCCGCTACTGCTGCTGTTGCCGCTACGCCTACTGCACGTTGCTGCTACTGCAGTTGCTTGCCGCTGCTGCTGCTTCTGCTTGCTGCCGCCTGTTGCTGCTGCTCGCAGCCGCCTGCTCTAGCTGCTTGCTGCCGCCTGCTGCTGCTGCTGCTTACTGATTTGCTGCTTGCTGCTGCTGCTGCTTACTGCCGCCTAGTGCTGCTGCTTGCAGCCGCTTGCTGATGCTGCTATTTTGACTGCTGCTGAGGTTGCTGCCTGCTGCTGCTGCAAATGCTCCTACAGCACCAAGCTACTGGTGCGACCAGCTTCCTTTTTTTTTGTGTACACACCGATAGCCAGACACGGCTGCTACTGCCACCCTGTGTTGCTGCTGCCACCCGGTGCTGCTGCTGCCACCCAGTGATGCTGCTGTAGGGGCTGCTATCCGTAGCCGCTGTCATCTTTGCTACCTCCACTGCTCCGTTGCAACGTAGTCGTGGTGGGTCCCTGCGAAATCTGCTGCTGTTGCCGTGGGTGATTGCGGCTGCTACCACTCACTGCTACTGCTGTTGCTGCATCTCTGCTGCACAACACTACGAGCTGTGGCACGTTTGTTCTGATACCATGAGAAGTTTCCTAGAACCTTCCCAACCACTTGCCGCGACACTAGGCGTCAGCGCCAGGTCAGCGTGTGACAAGAGTCACCAGTTAGAGACAAAACTGCAAGGGTCTGGGTAGGGACACGAACAGAGTGTCAGGAAACTCAAACTGAATATAATTGCGGAGAGAGATAACAAATGACAGGTCCATGGCCTAAACACCTGCCACGGCGCACAGTGGGTGTCGCACGCGGCGGTCCAAGAGCTGTCCTAAAAACGGCCCAAAACCACTGTTTTTGGCCGTAACTCTGTGCACACATATCAGAATTCTACGCCGTCTGAACCTAGACGTGCAAGATAAAAAAACAGACGCTACGACTTGTCACATGCATGCATCCATCATCAGACGGTGGACATGCAATGCAAAGATATGCAAATCGGGCTCATGGCCAGTCCACCGAAAAAAACTCCTGGAGGCTGCAGAAAAACAGTAGGGAGTCCCGGCAGTGTCCGGGGCTCTGGAACGGTAATCGGCCAGCTCCAAGCTAGCAGTCCGCTGCCCGTCGTCCCTCCGATGTCACCAGGGCCCGCCTCAGGGATCTGTCATGTCATAGCTCCTGGGTAAGTCCCTGGACGATCCGGAGTCCCGTCGGGTCGTCACGATCTCCAATGCGGCCACCGATCACCATCAGCTNCGCCAGCTGGGCCCGCATCAGGGATCTGTCATGTCGTAGCTCCTGGATAAGTCCCTGGACGATCCGGAGTCCTGTCGGGTCGTCACGATCTCCAATGCGGCCACCGCTCACCATCAGCTCCGGGTTCACCCGTAGCTGCCACGACTGTGGCTCATGACGGGTGGAAGCCACACATACCAACACTCCCCCTGGCTGACACACCCGTCAAGGCCACAATGGCTGAGCAATGACAGGACAGGATGGCTCGGGAAACCAATCATGGCAAGCACTGATCAAGCATGCCACAACACATGGTCTCCTCGTGACAATGGTGCATCCCACCAAGTGCCCGGGTCTCGACCATGCATGAAGGCAATCACACACACGTGTCAAACATCATGCAAGAGAGACAAAGAAACAAGGTCTCCTCGTGACTCGGGAAAATGTCTCCGGGTATCCGGGTCTCGACCACATCAAGCATGGATCACACATAGCACATGAGGACAATGGGTCCCCACATCACACCGGTGGAACTCACCAGGTGCACGGGTCTAGACTAGCATAATCTCAATCACAACATCGTTCCACCTCCAAGCAAACTCGCTGTCCTCACAAGAGTGTCAGGCCAAAGCCCACACACCAACACTCCCCCTGGACTGCACACGCTGACAGTACGGCTCCCCAATGGCCACATAACACTGCATAGCAATAGCAATGGCGACGGCGATGCTGGTGAGATGTGCACGCACATAGCCTCACCCTATGGCGTCGTCATCGCTGTCGTCGTCACCACTGTAGTCGTCACTGGTGTCATCACCTGGTGCTGCGACAAGGGCAGAGGTGAGGGCCTCCTCCAACAGTATTGCCTCCCGTATGCATGCCAGCTGCTTGGATGCATGCTGCCACATGGACTGCGTTGCGTCGAGACGCGTGTGCAGTTCGTCAAGCTCTGTTGCGGGAGCCTGCCGGCCAGCTGCATCTGCGGCGTGCAGGCGGTCAGTCGCGGAATGAATCTGATGGTGGACTTCCATCATGTGTGCGTCGGCGTGAGGCACTGCCTCGTACATCCTTGTCTCCGCGTCGCGTAGGAAGCTCTCCACGCCAATAG
The DNA here is from genome assembly GCA_023375785.1 of Penium margaritaceum. Classification (NCBI taxonomy): domain Eukaryota; kingdom Viridiplantae; phylum Streptophyta; class Zygnematophyceae; order Desmidiales; family Peniaceae; genus Penium; species Penium margaritaceum. Next base: position 17,330 of record SZWC01009839.1, read on the forward strand.
GCGACTCAGCTGCTGCCTGATCACCAGCTGCTGGCAGGGGGTCGTCACCTCTCAGTGCGTTCGCATCCGTAGCAGTTGCACCAGAAGGGGGTGGTGCTGCGGAGTCACTGGCTGCTGCTGACACACTCGACACTTGGGTGTCAGGTGGCCAGACGTCGTCATCCGTTGGTGTATCTGCCGCTGCAGCGTCGTCGCTGTCATCAGGAACCCATACACCCTGCAGAAACGCCGAGCCCCTGGTGCACAACCAATCGTCCACCTGCTGCTGTGCGTCCACCCGTCGCCAACCTGCATCCTTTAGGAACCACTCCGCAGCCTCGAGACATGTGTGCACATCCTCCATGCACATCTTAGCAACCTGTCATGCAGAAGCATTAGCCACTCGGCCGTGTCCGGCTGGACATGGCCGAGTGGTCACAGTAAACTGTACAAGTCGACAAGAACGTCACAAGTCACAACACTCCCGCATGACCCGACCGTACCCATGTCCATACACATGCAGCACTGTGACGAGTGCAAAAACAAGTGCAACAAAAAATATCACACGGACACGGACACACCCCACACTCAACCACTCTGAGACAAGGGGCGTAGTCCAATAGAACGAATGGCCACCAGGAACTTTCCGCGTGCTAGTGCTTTCGTCAAGAAGTCAGCACGATGCATGTGAGTGCCAACCCAAATGACAAAGATCACGTGTTGCTCCACCAGATTACGCATGAAGTGGTGGTCAACCGCAATGTGCTTTGTGCAAGCATGAAAGACACTAGAGTTCTTTGCAATGGCAAGAGCAGTCTGGTTTTCGCAGCAAAGTGCAATGGCGGGAACTGACTGGCCAAGCTCATGGAACAGGCGTTGCAGCCATACCGCCTCAGCAGCCCCTGCACCCAGAGCAACGTACCCTGCCTCCGATGAGCTACGTGCAATGCAACCCTACTTCCCGCTATGCCAAAACCCAGCGGTCCGACCAAGCAGGAACACGTAACCGGTGCGACTGCGTCTATCTGGGCTCCGGGCCCATTTGTTGTCGGTGTAGCCGTCAAGGACCACCGAACGCTGCCGGCCAAAAGCAGAGTCCGAGGTATGGTGTGGAGACCACGTACCGCACCACTTGCACGGCCGCGTGCAGGGCTTTAGCGCGTGGAGCCAGCAAAAAATGGGCAAGGAGGTTGATGGAAAATGCAATGTCAGGACGTGTTGTAGTGGCCAGGTACATAAGAGATCCGATGAGACGGATTTGCAGGGTCACATCCACTGTCTCCCCCAGCTGTGTGGGATCGTCAACCTTTAGGGCATCCCGCCTGTCGGGTGTAAGAGGTGTGGAAGCCGTGGACACTATACCAAGAAGGTCCGCGAATCGCTCCCCCACAACACGTGTGTATCGGGCCTGATGCTATAGAAGAGTCTGTGGTCTCGCACAATCTCCATGCCAAGAAACACCGCTATATGACGAAGGTCCTTCATCCTATAGGCAGTCTGGAGGACAATCTTGGCCTCCTTCACGGCCTCCAATGAAGGAGACGTGATCAGAAGGTCGTCGACATAGACCAGGACGGCGGTGAGTCGCTCAGGCGTCTGTCAGATGAAGAGAGAGGGATCTACCTTGCTCTGTACATATCCCGCACGAGTCAGGCTGCGAGTGATCTCCTGATTCCAACTCCGAGTAGACTGCTTGAGGCTATACAACGACTTGCGCAAGCGCCAGACCTTGTCACCGTCCTCAAAGTCGGGTGGCGGAGCCACTACACCAAACAAAGCTCAAGTTGAGGTCATGCGGCTGATAGGGGCAAAGGTGTCAGTGTAATTGATGCCCTCAATCTGAGAGTACCCCTTGACGACCAAGCGAGCCTCGTGGCGTTCCAGTGAGCCATCCGGCTTCACCTTCTTGTGAAAGACTCACTTGACATGAATAGCCTTCCTCCCACGTGGAAGGTTGACTACCTCGTAAACTCCGTGCTCTCGGATGGTGCAGAACTCATCCTCGCAAGCAACATACCAAGCGTCAGCATCATATGATGAGAGAGCTTCCCTCAGTGTACCCGGGTCAGGCGCCATAGAGAGAGAGCTCTGCGTGGCAAGAGCACATGCCTCAGTGCTAGGTCTGACGACTACAAGATAGCTTGCTGCATCACAAGCGATATAGAACTCGCGAGTGACGAGGTCGTACCCTACGGGACACGCTGGATGTACCTTTACGTACTCAGTGCAGACACTCAGGCCTAGGGCCTTTGTGCCGGGATCACTACTCACGATGCTACGAGTAGAGCAGCTCGGTGCGGGACCAGACACTCGCTGAGCTCCGGAGTTCAATGGTGGAAGGCGATCGCCAGGCTCATGGGAGTAACCCGGGCTCAAGGGGGCGCACCTCAGGCTCTGGAATGGGCACAATCGCAGCTGGGGAGGGCTGAGGTAAGGGAGCTGGTGATGCCGTGTGAGGAGATGCGAGTGTGGGAGACATGGAGCTCGGTGTGACAGTAGGAGCAGGTGAGGCAGGTCCACGCATAGAGGCAGGGGTGCCGGCGTACACAGGTGCGGTCTCAGGAGTACGCACAGGAATAGGATTATGGGTACTTGTGGGGCGTGAAGAGGTAGGGGTAGAAGCCGGTGGTATAGGAGAGATCTCTAGACCAACAGCGATGATCGCTGTGTCATGAAGTGCTGGAGAAGTTGAGGGAGCTCAAACAGACACATCAGCCTGACAATCGGTGCTCGCAGGCGTAGACTCCCCCATTCGTCGAGAAACCTCACGCGTCGGAACATGGGTGACATACAACGATGTGATCAAAGTCTGATCACGATAGGTGAGGGACTGAAAGAAGAGCGTGTCGTAGGACTCGACAATGCGACGACGAGTAGGGACCCAAAAACGCCATGCCTTGGACCGCGGGGAGATACTGACGAAGGCACACAAGCGATCTTGCGGTGAGACCTTGGACCCCTGATGGTCCTCAGTGTACAACACAAAAGCCAAGGATCCTTAGACGCGAGCGAGGCGCAAGTCAGCACGGTGGCCGAACCAGAGCTCATACGGTGTGACGTGGTCTGGAAGAGGACTGTGCTCGGGGTGATTCCAGACCCAAGTCATGTAGACGAAACCTTCAAAAGTGAAGGACTCCAGAAGACCGCACTCAGACTGCATAGCCCGAACCGCATCCTCCATGGTGCGGTTCTAGCGCTCAAAGACATCGTTCTGCTGAGGAGTAGCAAGAGTGGAGACCTGGTGAAAAATCCTGTGCTCGACAAAGAAGCTGTCCATCTTGCCAAGGAACTCGTCGCCGCGATCTGAGCGGGAGGTGTGCAGCATGTGGCAAGACTGGTGCTCAGCCGTCACAAGCAAGAGACAAACCGCGAGAGTGGCATTACTCTTCTGGCGTAGGCTGTAGATCCATCGCATCCGGGTGAAGTCATCAGTGAGGGTGAGGACGTATCGACCCCGATCTGACAAAGACTCGACAGGTAGGGGACCAAAAAGGTCCGAATGAACTAACTTGAGAGGGCAAAGTGCGCATGAACGGGAGTTAGGGTAGGTGCAATGATGCATCTTACCCTGAGCGCAGAAGAGGCAGTCGGTCTTGGGCGGCTTATGGAAAGAAGCCGCGTCAAGACCGAAGGCCGGCTGTGTTCGAATGAGCTTTGACAGAGTGTTGGAGCCTACATGACATAGGCGGCGATGAAGAAATTGCTGGTGCTCAGGAGACAGAACACCATTGACAAAAACACAAGCGAAAGGGGAGGGGGAGCAAGGAGCACAACTCCGGGAGACACAATACAGGTCATCCACAAGAGAGGCACGAAGGACTACGCTACGAGTGTCAAGAGCAGTCACAGTCACGGACTCTGTAGTGTACTCCACAGAGAGTCCCATCAGTGTGCAAGCACGTTTAGAAAGCAAGCTGAGCTTAAAGTCAGGCACAAATAGCACCTCGAAAAGATACAAGGGGCCAGACGAACCATCGAAAGGGATGGCCCCAACACCCTTGACTGGCAAGGATTGACCAAAGCCTTTGCGGACTGAATGAACAGATGCAGCAGGTCAGAGAACAACGAAATCATTATGACGACAGCTCATGTGATGAGTGGCACCGGAGTCGATGATCCAAGTACGACCGGGATCACGACTAGAGGACGTCACTGTACATCGGGCAACGCAAACACTCGGCCTCGGACGGATGCTGGGCAACAGGTTGGGAGGAACGACAAAAGGCACTCATGAATCCAGTCCGTACAGTCAGGCTCATCATCATCACATGCCGACTACACGAGTCATCCCGAGCCACAAGAAAAGACAAACAGACAGTCTGTGAACCACCAAGTTGTGACAACACACTCGCACCTCCCTGAAAGCAAAGCGCCAGAAGGTGTCGGAGCTCGTCAATGGTGCGGTCACGTGGGTCTGGATCCCCTTTGGTCATCGGTGGTGAAGCGGGAATTGCTGCGGTCGTGGTCGCCATGCGCTCGGAGGATGTGCTGCTTGACGTAGACCATAGAGCGTGCACAGCCTGGAGCCCGCGAGTAATCCACGCCCAGTCAAGCAGATGCTGGCACTTGGTGTAGTGATGGACGCCTCCACAATTGTAGCAGTGAACAGAGCGTCCACTGCTACTGCCCGATGGTGGCTGATGTTGCTACTGTTGCTGGCCCAAGCCACGCCTCCATCGGCCCCTCTTCCCCTTTGCCGCTACCGCGACACCCTATGTCTGAGTCTGTGTAATCAAGGCAGAAGGGGAGGAGGAGGACGAGATAGAGGATGGAGAAGGAGTCTACACGAGGGGCATCGGTGGTGATGCAAGGATTACTGTAGCAATGGAGGTCTCCTGATGAGCTACGGCTAGCTCACGGGTGGAAGTCAGCTAGAGGAAGAACTGGTGCACCCAGGGAAGGAGCTGCAATGAGGCTGAAAAAGGTTCGAGCACATTATTGCTGTACTGCGTGAAGATATTTGTGTACTCAAGGCGAACCCGGAGTATGATCGTGTGGAGCGCCCACAGTTGTGTGCCTCTTGAGGTCCCAAGGCGCGTGTAAATGCGCATGGCACGTCGCTAGTAGTCGGGTGCGGACTCGGCAGGCCCCTGGTGAAGGGAGTGAAAGGCACGGATGTGCGTGGTGCGGGTGGCGTGTGTCTCTGCAGCAAGCAGGGACAATGCTAGGTCCCAACCCCCGAGTGGATCTACGCAGGTGCCTGTGCCCGCCTCACCAAGGAATGAGCAGAAGTCGACGACGGTCTCGCGGGGCATGGCATAGAGAAGTCCGCGCATTGCCCTAGCCACTGTCCGTACCTGAGCTTGGTCCGTAGTCTGATACGGACTGTGGTAGTAGGGCCACACACCCTCTGAAGTGGCCCAGACCTGAAAGAGGATCTCCTAACAATCAAAGCCTTCCTTGCTGATATACTGTGGGGGCGGCGTCTTGAAGTCCTTGGGTTGCCGCTCCGTAGGGAGAGCAACCAGTGGTTGAGAAGGACGAGGGAAGGGAAATACACTAGGAAGAGGGAAGTCGTTGGGGTGGAGATCAGGCGACGATCAAAACTCCCAAAAACGAGTCGTGTGTGGGGGCTGAGAGCTCGTCTAAAGGTGGGAGATACGGTCTTGGAGCACACGAATCTTGCGATCCAGGGAGTCGCCCTCCATGCCTTGCATGTCTGGATCCACTTCCCAATGATCAAGAGGTTGCGGGTTGGCTCCAGCTCCTGTCTCCGGTGCTAGAGCTGACTGCTGTGTAGAGGGTGTGACCTCGGCCGCTCCCTCATAAGTTTGTCGTGGAGTCGTGGAATGTCCTCGAAGAAGCTCGGTACGTGTACGGATGATGTACGTCTACTCCTTCTGCAGGCAATGCATCTCGTCTTGCTGGCTCCGCAAGTCCTCAATGGTCTGTGAACTTGGGCTCATGACCCCTGAGGAGGAAGAAGAGGGATCTAGTACCCTCTTTCCCTTCTCGTCGGACGGAGCCATGGTGCTCCTCATTATGGGCCGAGACATCAACGTGGTTGAATTGCAGGAACGTGAGCGTTTCTTGAGGAGTTAAAATGCTGGCAACTTTTGATCCTCCGACCAAATGTTTTACTAAGGCAAGTGCTGATGATAGAAGGAATTTGCTGACGTCAGCAAAACCTGATGACATCAGCAAGTCAATATGCTAACGTCAGCTTGCCTTCCTTTTTTTTTTGGTGTAAACCCTCACGACTGCTGCGCGAGTTGGCGGCCGCTCCGCAGTAGCCGCGCGAGAGCTACGCGGAAGCTGCGCAACAGCTTCCTCTCGGCTGCTGCTGCTGTTCCGTCGTCAGCTGTAGGAGCAGACACGTGACTGCGTACTGAGCGGCCGCCTGGCCGCTACGTGCACGGCTGTGGGAGCAGTCGCGTGCTGTTGTTGCTGGTGCTGCTACGCGCTGTGGCTGCTACACGCTGCTGCATCCGTTGTTTGCTACTGCCACTTCTACTGCTGTGCTGCTGCTACTACCGCTGCTGCTGCCGCTACTGCTCCCGCTACTGCTGCCGCTGTTGCTGCCGCTACTACTGCGCTGCTGCTGTGCTGCTGCCACCGCTGCTGCTGCGGTTGCGGCTGCGGCTGTTGCTGCTACCTTTGGTGCTGTGCTTCTGCTGTACTGCTGCCGCGGCACGCTGCTGCTTTGGTGCTACCGCTGTGCGTTGCTGCCTCCGCTGTTGCTACTACTGCTGCCGCCGCCGCTGCTGCCGCTACTACTGTGCTGCTACTCTACTGCACTATTGCTGCTGCTGCCAAATGCTGCTGGCGATTGCAGTCTCACATGGTGATGGTGAGCGACGTCGACGGTGGTCTACGGTCGTTGACGGGTCCCTGTGGATTTGCTGCAACTCTGGCTCTCACTGCTGCTACTCTGCTGCGTTTCTGCCGTGCAGCTCGGTGAGAACTGTCTCACCGCTCTAATAGCATGAGAAGATGCGTGGAAGCTTCCTAGCAACACAGCCACTGACTGGGCGTCAGTGCTTGGTCATATGGTGATGACAGTCACGAGTCGTGCAAACAACGGTAAGGGTCTGGCTAGGAGACACAAGGCAAAGTGTCAGAATGCTTCAATAGCATTTGCAGAGAGAGTTGACAAATGAGAGGTCCATGGCATAAGTACCTGCCGCGGCGCACGGCGGGTGTCGCACACGGCAGTGCAAGATCTGTCCTAAAACCGGCCCAAAACCACTGTTTTGTCCGTAACTCTGCTTAGACATGTTAGAATGCTACGCCGTCTGAACCTAGACGTGAAAAATCAAAAGCCGGACGCTACGACTGGTCGCATGGATGCATCAGGCATCAAGCGGTGGACACTCAATACAAAAACATGCAAATCAGGCCCACGGCTAGTCCACCGATAAACTTTTGTGTACTGCAGAAAAACTGAAGAAGGTCTCGGGTAGCGTCAAGAGCTTTGGAACGGTCGTCAGTGAGCTCTAGGATGGTAGTCCGCCACCAGATGACGCACTGGTGCCTCTGGGAGCTGCATCAGGGATGTGCACGAGTATGGAAACGGCCGAGTGGTCACAGTAAAGTGTATAGGTCGACAGGAACATCACAAGTCACAATAGTAACGGCTCCTTTCATGGATTCAATGGCTGAAATGTGAAGCGCGGCTCGCATTTGCATCGTCTCTCATCGATGAAAGCCAAACCTGTTCCCGCCTCTGTTTTCATGAAATCGGACGACCAAGCAGTTGGCACAAAATCGACATGCAATCTTGTAGGCTACGATGCGCCCAATATCGGGAGTGACGTTACATGTCGTTGGCTTGATTCCATGGTCGAGCAAGAGAATCGTCCCATTCAGTCATTTCATTGATGAAATACTAATCTGTACATCACGGCAGAGAAGGTGGGGTTTTTCGTGGTGGATGCAACACATCCATGTTGCACACTCTACATGTGGGGAAGTCCGTCATAAACTTGTATCTATGCGCTACACACTGGCGCATTGATGCAAGATGCAACTTTGTGACTTCCAAACTCAGCCCTAGGTTTCGCTCCATGGCCTCTGTACCCCATACAAGCCCAAACCCATTGCTTTCGCCATAACCTGTTTTCACCAAGTTGGTCTTTTAAGACTGTTTCAACCACCCGGGGACATGTTTTGGACTGTTTTGTATTACACGTATAGTGCATTGCCTATACCTAAAGTCGTGGAGAGTCGGGTCGAATCCTTACCGTAACAGTTCATTCTACTCCAGTGATCGGGCGACTCGAATGTGCTCTCTCAAAATCAGACAAGCAAATTGACGGTCCATTGTCCAAGCCTCGGTTGCACTAGTGGATACCGGCCGTTTACCAAGCCAAGTGCTTGAGGAGTACTTCAACAAAGTTGAAGGGGTGTTTTTTAAATGATTGAAACCAAGGAATCAGATGTTTTCCTAAGGATGCATACCAAAAAATGAGGAGTACTTTACCGTCCTGGAAATTGGTCAGGAATCATTACGCTATGGTTCCAAGTGGTGATACGACATGGTTCAAACCCTTTGCTTGGTGTTAGGTCGGATTCGGTTAGCTGACCACAATGATCGGATCTGATTGGATGGACATCCAAACTCTTTGGATCAGATAGGATCCGATTCGGACTGTTACGTTCGAATTTGGATAAAATGCGATCTGAAGCAAATGGAACCCCCAAGCTGGGGTTTTGGAAAGTACACGCACCATTTTCCAATTTGAGGGACATGGCATGGGAGTGACGAGCGGCCTCCAGTTTTCATGGATGTACGCCTTATGTTTCCATTTGAAGCCCCCTAGAAGAATTCATCATTGGACGACTGGCTTGCTTTGGTGTTGTGTTGCAGGAAACCAAGGACTCCTCTGGGATGATGTAGAAATCGGTTTTGCAAGTTGCCTTTTCGCTAGAGAAAATGAGCCACGAGGTTACAATATCCTGAAATCTCTGAGACCTCGGAATGTTTTCCCATGCTGAGTCTGGTTCTATTTGAGAGAGAAGCTCATTAAAGGAAGAAAATGATGTTGCCTTAACGATCCGGGTGACTGTAATGCACTTTCCATCAAGAAAACATATTTTCTCATCAAAGATGAAATTTGTGGTAGTAAAAACATATATGTATCAAGTGAATTTGAATAAACTTGCAGTTTGAGAAAGATAAAGACGCTACGTAACCATGTTATAAACCAGAATTTGGGCAGAATTTTCATGATGGAAAAATTCATTTTTTAACATTTTCAAATGTTTTTGGCGGTTTTGGGAAGATTTTGCAGGTTCCTTCAGACGGGTTCATCGCTCCGACTTCAGCAAGCCTGTCTAGCGTGAAACTGGCATGAAAACAAAATCCGGCACTGGTTCAGCGACTCTCACATTGCTTTCCTCAAGCGGACATCCCAACGTCGGAACCTAACAAGGTCGCCTCGGTGGAGAGGTGGTCGCCGCAGCCCATGTGTGCGCCATTGCGTTATACACTGAATGCCACGTGACAGTGGGCCACCGCCGCGTACCCATTTAAGTCAGTGTTCTACTGTACATAGTTAGGCACCTCTTTGCGTGAGAAAAGAAATCGGCACAGAAGTGCGCAGAGTGGTTTTTGTTTAACGAAAAACAGATACGCGAGTTTTGTTTCCTGAAACGACAGAATGACCAATAGTCGACCAATCGTATAGAGACACGGATTCATAATCATCTGTTTTTCCGTGTCACAAAAGAGCAAACTTCATTTATGTGATACACAAAGCAAATAAGTCTGCTCTATGTGACACAGAAAGCATCATCGTGCTTTCTGTGACAAAAGGCGCGATGCGCGCAGAGGTGCCTAACTAGGTGCCCTTTTCCTTTATCTCGTCAGTGTTCTACTGTACATAGTTAGGCCCTTTTACATATGACGTAGGAGGATTGACGAATGACGTGTAACGATTGACGCATGGCATATGACGTACGACCTATGGCGGTGGCTGAGCAAGCCAGCTGCCCATGCGTCGTTTGCGAAGAGGCACACATAAGGAATGGCAAACGGGATCCTGGAGTCGCAGAATCCCGTTTGGCAATCCCAAAGTGCGCGGTACGAGGTTGGGCGCTACGCGTGGAGGTGGGCGGTTCGAGAGAGGGCCCTCCCGACAATTTGCACACCTTCTTGGCAATTGTCCGGGTTGGGCCCACAGTCTCGACGTGAGTCATAGTTTTGGCTGAAGTTTTAAGCGCAGGCTATTGCGCCAAAGTTACTGCTATAGACCACTGAGTTGAAAATGTCACGTTAAACTTCTTACATTCACGTTATCCACAAACCAATGACACCAAAAGAATTTCATGTTGCAAACTTACATTGCACACGTGTGGTGAGATACAGTGAGCAAACAGTGGGGCACGGGGTCACATCAACCATAGCAAACATAGTTCTTGATATGACATGGAGCATTGCATTATTCCGGAAAGAACCCCCGCCCCCCCACCCTCTGGCACATCTGCCTCTCTGTACGCTTAACTCCATGCAAAGCAGGAAACCCTAGTTTCACGACAGGTGATGCCGTTGGGGCAGCGTCAGCCATCTCTTGAGCAACTGTTCCCGGCGCATGGTCATGTCGGCCATGCGCCGGCGGAAGTCCGTGCTTGTATGGCGCGCACGTGAAAAGGCACGCTCCCATGCGGATGATGATGCTTGTGCAGCCAACATGTCCATGGCTGTAGCGTGATCGATTGGTAGAATGTCTGCGTTCGCTTCCCAGAACGCAAGCACGTCAGTGTCCTCCTCAAGCCTATCCATGGCCATGTACTGCTCGGCCTCGGCCTACAAAAAATGGGGCGTGGGGTCGGGACGTGCAAACACCTCAGCACGGCGGCGTGTCCGGCGGCCGCGTCCTCCACCACAGACGAAGTTGAGTTCCTCTGTGCCCGCTGGCGATGACTGCGCGTTCACCCGCGCGTAGTCACGCGGACGGTCATTGTTGTCCACCACGGCTGCCTCCCTCCTTGCAGGAAGGCGGGAGGACGTGCGCACGGCTTGCTCGTGCACGTTGGCTTTCTGCAATTATGGGCCCGATGCGTTCTGCATGTCTGCGCCTGATGCGTAGACTCCACGGAGCGTGTTGAGGCCGTTGTCTGCTACAGCACCCCAGGGAGACGTGGGCAGACTGTCTTCCGATGCGTTCTCAGGTGCCCCGCTTGGAATACCTGCGCCACGGCGCACCAGGTCAGCGCCACCATCCCCAAGTAGGAGTTTTAGCATTTCCTATGCAGTAGTGGAGGGAGGGCGGTCGGCTGCTGGCGTGGCAGGCACGGCGGTGTCGTCATCTTCGCCGTCGTCCTCTTCGGCCACGCGAACTGCAGCACGACGCTGAGCGAGGTAGGTTGCCTCATACGGCTCTAGGAGAGCCAGGACGCTCCGCATGACGTCGTCCGGGTGGACATCGCCCTCCTCACCGTCGTACGTTTCCTCGAAACATCGCCGGTTGAAGCGGGGGTCCAGGTAGGTCCCCAAGTATTGCAGTCTCCCGTGTGCGAATAGTAGTGCTCGACAAACCCGCATGCCTCACGTAGGGCTAGCGCCATGGCGGCTTGGACATGTAGCATCTCCTCGTCATCGGCGATGATGTCGTCGTCACCGACAAGTGAAGCTGCCGCCTCTTCGCAGAGCTGGGCTTGGTACTGCAGGTGGTCGAGGATGCGGTTGTAGTATGGGATGGGCAGGCCGATGGTGGGGTAAGTTTCGCCGCTCACATCGTCGCTCATGGTCTTAAACGGCGCCAGGACATTGCAGAAGAGACGCACAGTCATCCACTGGCAGGTGGAAAGCAGCATGTCGTGCGCCCCCACCAGTGCTCGCAACTGTTCCAGAGGGTCTGTAGCAAGTCCACGATGTTGAAGGCGGCGTCCTTCTCGACGACTGCCTTCCTGATGTAGCTGCGAAAGTAGTTTGGGGTCGAAAAGCGCTCGCGACCGGCCGAGGACCTGGCGAGTCTCGTCCATCGGAACGTCAGCGACGTGACGGAGCAGCCTGCGCGTGCCACGCCCGGTGGTTGCGAGGAGTTGGGCTTCGCGGCGGTGGAACACCGCAATATGGCCCCACATACCGGACGTGGTACCCCTCTTGGCACTGAGGATATTCTTCGCGCCGGCCCTCTCGCAGATACGGCACTGGACGCGGGTACGGTCGCCGTCCACGGGCGAGAAGTAGTTCTAGCAAAAGGCCCGCTGGCGACGGGAGGCTTCCTCGTCGCGAGCAGAAGGTAGCATGGTCGCCCGGTGGCTGCGGACACGGCAAGAGATGAGGGGTTGGTAGGCCATCACGGCTGGGCAGGGGTCATTGCGTTGAAAGTAGAGAGAAGTGTGTCGCGCTGGCAAGCTGACGAAGAAAGTGGAAAGTGCATGGACAAAGCGAAAAATCTCCGGGCTTTACGCAGATTTCCGGGTGCACTGCCGCAACCAAAAACGACGACATCAAATGCAGACAACAAATTACTGTCGTCGAAACACGTCGCAGTCGATTAGCTTTGCCTCGCTGGCAATCCGTGCCAGCCCCCAAGAGCTCGTTCACTGGGGTCGTGAGGAGACTGCTCCGACGTAGCGTTTATTCGTTTTCCATCTCAAACCACGCCTACAAGCACTGGGTAAGGGCAGGCCTCGTCTGGATGGCTGGCGATCGTAGCCCTACGCTCTGTACAACAGACGACCTGAGATCGGTTTTTATCTTTTTATTGCTCTCGGTGTATGTCGTGGCCTCCGACGGGCGCTTCATTACAGAAGGGGCTCCCCGTAAGGCCGCTCAACCGGGGATCCTAACCCTCAGCTCAACAACCGCGACGACTTTGATTGCTTTTTATCGTTTTTCCGCTGTGAGGCCGCGACTTAGGAGGTTTGCTCGGCGACTACTGCTCAGTCACCCTCTACCCTCCATGCTACCACCTCATTGGTCTAGAACCTATCCGCACTGCTCGTGAGAAACAGCGGTATGCCGTCGGATAGCCGCCGTCGATCGCAACCGTCCGCTGCATAGCTCTTAACTCGCCACATTGCCGCATACACGTCCTCGAACCCAGACCAGGTTCTAATGATATTGACAGCCACCCGGCCTCGTTCCATGGCGTGAGCGTCAATGACATGCAAACCCCTTCGTTCACAAACCGAGAGGTTTGTGAACGACCGAAGGCCGCGACCGAGTTATGGCAGTTCCACTTCACAACTGCAGCTTGATGCTCCTGGCCGGTTGGACGACAAAACTGGGATGCACTTACCCGCATTACGTGTAGGGTTTGAATGTCCACCCCCGCGTCTTCGGGCTAGCCACCCTAAATTTTTGGGCTTTTAACGACAGCAACAGGTGCGACCTCTAACTTCAACGTAGAGAAAAGAAAATGGATGGCCGCCACTGGCCAGTATGCACCAAACCCTTCATTGAACGTGTAAACCGTGAACAGCTGCCATCATGACGATCTTGCACACTGTTCCATCGGGACGTAGGAATCCCGTGATATAACGGGTCTCGATGCGTTTAGTCTAAAAAATGTCTCGACGCGCGAGGAGACCTCGAAAAAGTCTCGAGGCGCCGATCCCGTTTGCCATTCCTTAGGCACACATGGCGGCACCATGATGGTGCCTTGGGCCTCTTCACGGCGGTGGCTGTGAAAGCGCAAGCGGAAAGCACCACGTGCGATCTAGCAGCGCTTCTGCTTCTGTCGCTGCAGCTGTCGTCACGGTGACCAGTCTTCAGTCCAACACTCAATCGAGCATTTGCGAGGAATCAGTCTACGGCGGCCACTGCCGCTTCTGCCACAGCAGCCACTGCTTCCTGCGCACCATCACCCACTTCCTCAGCGTTCGATAATGCTGCAACTGCTGTTTGCACCTTTGCTGCTACTAATACTGGCGGCGCTCCAAGCGCTGCTGCCTCTGCTTCTGCTTTGAGCTACGGGAGTCACCGTGCCACCCGCAACCGTCTGGGACGAGGCGGGAGAAGCGCTCCGACTGCAGACACGGGGTTAGGGACGTGGTCGACCACCATGGACAGGACGGCGGGGGCGAGCGGCAGTTGCACCGAGAGGGCGGCTCTGAGGACGAGCTTGGGGTTCCTGTGGAGAAGGCCCTTGTGGGGGAGGGGTGAGGTCGAGGGAAGCTGTCACCTTCTGGAGGACGGGAAAGAAGGAGCCCGGAGGAGGCTGGCGCTGGCGCAGCCGCTGGCGCCAGCTGTTGCAGCTGCCACTCGAGGGTAAGTGT